>CM072995.1:2845000-3075000 GCA_037038555.1 Rhynchonycteris naso | reverse complement strand
TCTGTGCCTCTGCCCTGGTCCTGATGGTGTGCTGGCCATCTTTGTTGTCCCCAGGACTGTGGAAGCATCCCTCCACTCTCCGATCTTGCATGACGTCCTCCTGAGTGCACCTCTAGCTCGGTGTCCTGATTTCTCCTTCAATAAGGACACTAGTCATACTGGAACAGGGTCTGCCTTAATCATCTCATTTTAATTCGACTGTTGGCAAATGCCTTATTTCCAAATCACATCAGATTCCCAGATTTCTGGGGTGAGGACTTGCACGTCTGTTTGGGAGACACAGTGCAATCCCGGGCAGCTACGTCGAGCAACACGCTGACTTCCAGGATGCCAATGTTTGACGGTTGTTTACGAATGAACGTAGGTGAAGCCAACTTCATCCCTGCTTCTCGGTCTTCCCAACCTACTCATGGATGTTTTGAGTTGTCTACTTGGAGAACAGAACTTTTCTGGACCCGATTAGCAGGAGGGGTTTTAACCGCAAGTGCCCTTTGGTAATCCTTACCACCACACGCATGCCCGAGAGTGGAGTTTCTCCTGGCAGGTGGTGTCCTTCCCAGGTAGGTGGTCAGACACAGAGAAGCACTGCCACACACAGGGCACCATGGTTGAGTACAGTTAGGAAGGGAAGGGAAGGGAAGGAAAGGGAAGGGAAGGGAAGGGAAGGGAAGGGAAGGGAAGGGAAGGGAAGGGAAGGGAAGGGAAGGGGGATTGAAAGAGGTTGGGAGGTGCAGAGATTTCTGTGTGTCCATTCAGACCATGGCACTATTTATTTCATCCACGCCTCTGTCGTTCTCTTGACTTGGCATCTGCCTCCCGATCGGAGACAGTGGCTTGAAGGAGCCTCTCGTGAAAGGTACACGGTCACGTTAGGATTGTCGCAGAGAAAATGAGAGCGGGGAGCAGGTTCTTCTGACAAGTACAAGACAGGGTCAGGAAAAAGCAAGACTGACAGGCTTTCCGAGCCCCCTTGACTTGTTTGCCTTGCCTGGGGGTGATTAATTACACCTCATCCCAGGAAGGGCACGTGGCTCGGAAACGCTCTTCAGTGAACTACATCCATTTGCGCTTTACAAAGTCGAGCCAGGTGATTAAGGCAGAAGGGGGGACCTGCAGAAGGAGGAACCCCTACAAAGCCTTCCATTCTGCCTGTGTTTGCTCTTTCAAAGCAAATTGAGCAGGAAATCCAAATCACTGAAGCAAACCTTTGCTGTTAATTTGTTCCCAGGGGCAGATTTGGGGGCCATTATCCCAGAAGCATACATATACATGAAAATCTCGTTATTTGAAATATATTGTCTTTGACTCTAGGCTGTTCATTGAGAAACTATCAGTAAGCGGGAAGACGGCCGAGAATGGTAGGAAGTATCCATTTCCTAGGGTTACTACAACCAGGTACCACACACTGGGAGGCTGAGAAGAAACGAGATTTAATGTCTTACAGTTCTGGAGACTAGAAGCCCAAGATCAAGGTGTAGGCAGAGTTGGTTCTTTAATATATATATAATTGAATTTAAAGAGAGAGGAAAGGAAAGGAAAGGAGAGAGGGGGAGACAGACATATTGATTTGCTGTTCCACTCTTTCTTGCATTCACTGACTGTTTCTTATATGTACCCTGACCAGGGATCAGACCCATGACCTTAGCTTATTGGGACCAGACTCTAACCATTGGAGCTACCTGTCCAGGGCTCTCCAAAACTTGGAAGACATTCCCATCTTGTTTCCTGCAAAATCTCTCTCAGACCCTCCACCCATGCCACGCTCCGTCTCGTTTATTCTGCGCGTGTTTATTATCTCAGATCCTAATCAACCCGTGCTCCCCACACGCCCACCTCCCTCCCTGCTTCCTGTTGTAGTTATTCCAAATCCTGCGCCTTCCTTTCCCTGTTCCCGTGGGCCCCGTTTCCCAGGACAACGCCTTTATTTCAGGTGATTGGCTGTCCTCCGGGTCCTCAGCCACACCAGTCCCACCACGTCCACGGAGAAGTTGCTGTGGACATTCAGGAGGGGAATAAAAATCTCCCTTCCCTGAGGTCCTCTCCCCCATTTTCCCACGCACTGGTCTATCCCACAGCGTAGGCCGTTGAATGTAGACACGACGCGCACAGCTTCAGTGAGCTCTTCAAAGGGAGCAGTGCCTATTTCACGACGTTTTCTATTTTTATCCTCAAGGGAGTCTGCCCGGACCACCAAACCCGCCATATTAAAAACTTCCATTTCTTTCAGCCAATCTGATCGACCCAGATTTGCTACAGGTACTGTGCTTCCAGGTCGGCCGGCCGGCAGCGCATGGCTAATCTCATTTGGGATGTTGGGAAGATCTAGTAAACTGGGTGGGATACTAATCATTCCTGAGCCACAAGTCCCACCCCGATCCCACCGGTCCTGGCCATCACCTTCCGGGCGGCTCTCCCAGCATGCTGGCCACCAGGACCTAACTGGGCTTCTGGTGGCCTTAAACTCGGACCACATGTGCTCAGCACCCCGGTTGCTTTCTCATGCTCTCTGCCATCTTGAACTCCACAGCGACCCTCCCCTGACTTCCCTTCAGCAAAACTAGAAGCTTAGAGCTGGGCTGTGTCCTCTCCTCTGAGCGAGTGGTCTCCCTGCCCCCTGCTCCCATGTGTGTCCTGCCTGCCCCCTGCTCCCACGTGTCCCCTGCCTGCCCCCTGCTCCCACGTGTGTCCTGCCTGCCCCCTGCTCCCACGTGTCCCCTGCCTGCCCCCTTCCCCCACGTGTGTCCTGCCTGCCCCCTGCTCCCACGTGTGTCCTGCCTGCCCCTGCTCTCACGTGTCCTGCCTGCCCCCTGCTCCCACGTGTGTCCTGCCTGCCCCCTGCTCCCACGTGTGTCCTGCCTGCCCCTGCTCTCACGTGTCCTGCCTGCCCCCTGCTCCCACGTGTGTCCTGCCTGCCCCCTGCTCCCACGTGTGTCCTGCCTGCCCCCTGCTCCCACGTGTCCCCTGCCTGCCCCCTGCTCCCACGTGTGTCCTGCCTGCCCCCTGCTCCCACGTGTCCCCTGCCTGCCCCTGCTCCCATGTGTGTCCTGCCTGCCCCCTGCTCTCACGTGTCCTGCCTGCCCCCTGCTCCCACGTGTGTCCTGCCTGCCCCCTGCTCCCACGTGTCCCCTGCCTGCCCCCTGCTCCCACGTGTCCCCTGCCTGCCCCCTGCTCCCACGTGTGTCCTGCCTGCCCCCTTCCCCCACGTGTGTCCTGCCTGCCCCCTGCTCCCACGTGTGTCCTGCCTGCCCCCTGCTCCCACGTGTGTCCTGCCTGCCCCCTTCCCCCACGTGTGACATGCCTGTCTCCTGCTCCCACGTGTGTCCTGCCTGTGTTCAGCTTGACATCCTCTGCTCTTCCGAAGGAAGCAGAGATGCTCACAGAGTATTTCCGTGGTTCCGCACGCTGCGACCACGGGAGGACATGGTGGACCACAGTCCTCTTCCTCTGCCGGCCGACCTGGCTGTGTATCCGCTCCTCCGAACACCCCCACGCAGGGAGGAGGAGAAACTCCTCAGGAACCACCCTCCTCCTTCAACCCATCCCACCCTGACCACGGGCCAGGATTGTCCTAGGGACCCCCCTACAAAGGTCGGGACTTGACGGGGACGGGGAGACGAGGCAAGATGAACACGGAAAGAGGTGACCAGACAAGAGGGCTCATGCTGGCCTCCCGGTGGGGGGTGCATACGCTGTCTGTCCCCCTCCCTTCATCCCTACCGCGTCGGGTCGTAGGCATCGACTCGGGGTGATAAAGCCATTATTACCGGTCTTTGCTCTCTGACATCAAACCATCAAACCATCGGGGAGCATCCAGTGGTGGGAGGAACAGAAATACTCTTGATGCTTTCAAAATGAAGAAAACGTCACATTTCCCTTAACAGAAATAAACATCAACAAAGAAAAACACACACACGTGCATACACATACACACGCACGCACACACACACTCACACACTCACACACACGTGCGCACGCACAGCAGCCTGAGTATAGGAGAGTACCTTAATTGACTTTTGATACCGTCTGATAATTCATTCTCTCACTTCTCTCATTACGATTATTTCAAAGGGAGCTCATTCATCTGTTGTTAATACTGTTTTCCTAATGAAAATAAAAGGATGGAGGTTTGCCTTTCTAAGCATCCTAGACGGAGCCCCCCCCCTTTTTGTTTGTCAAACCCGCCTTCAGGTCCCGACCTGGGGGCCCTTCCTGGCTCCACGAACTTATTTGGTGCCTCTCCGCAGCCTGCTCCTCGTATTAAACATGTGGGGACCCCCACCACGCTGCAGCTGCCGACGATGCTTCCCCACGCAGGGTGCTGCTGGCTGGCTGGATGGATGGATGATTCCGCAGCCTTCTAAGGGGCCTGGCTAATCTTCCTGCGTAAACAACATATGTTGCAGCAAAGTTAATCCAAGGTGGAACATCAAGAAATCAAACAGAGTTATTCCTGGGTGGAGAAGGGGGGTGGGGTGGGGGCTGCGTAAGCAAAGACAGGACGGCAGGGAGGGGGACACACATTCGGCAAAGAGAGGGAGCTCTCTGGCTGGCCCGGGAAGAAATGTTCTCCCTCACCAAGCCGTTCAGCCAAGTCCTCAGGATGCGGACGGATGTCGCGGGTGCATGCCAAGGGAATCTGCTGCTCTGGAGCCTGAGTGGTATTTGAGAAAATAAGGAGTTCATCATCCAATGCAGTGGTTCTTCACCTGGGTTCTATGGAACCCAAGGGGTTCGATGAGTCGGTCTCAGGGGTTCGGAGAAGCCTCTGCCGTGGAGGCCAGAATAAAGTAATACCGTCATTTGTTGTGAGTTCATGCACTTTGTTGGTTTTGTTCTTTGAGCAAGGGGATGTTCATGCACGGCTCATTTTGTGCACCAGTAAAAGAACATAGACCTATGTCTTGAATTTGGGGGAAAAAATCCTATTTTATTTATCACTAAAGAAGGGTTCAGTGAATGTGCATATGAAACTGGTAGGTTCGGTACCTCAGAAAAGGTTAAGAACCACTGATCCAATGACTAAGAAAGCATGGCCTAATAATCGGAGTCAGACAGGTTCGTTTTCCTGTTTCCGTTGGTTGGTTGGTTGGTTGGTTGGTTGGTGGGTGGGTTGGTTGGTTGGTTGGTTGGTTGGTGGGTTGGTTGGTTGGTTGGTTGGTTGGTTGGTTAACTCACTGCAGGACTTGTCAGAGCCTTCAGTGTTGGGAGCAGGCACCCACCCGTACGCTCCTGGGGGCCGGAGAGCAGCATTTCTCAAAAACTGTCTCAACCAAAGGTCTTTCACGGTCGTCAGTGCACAGTTTAGGAGACGATGACTTAGATCGCTCAGTATTTTTCTCGGGGAAATACGTTTCCTGGGAGAGAGGATAAATGCCCCCCACACACACACACACACACACAACTCTGAGGACGATCTCAGTAACATACCTGAAGTTACCCAGCCGCGTGGGCAAACACCTCCGTGAGCATGTATACTTCTCTGATGGCTAACGTGCGGTCCTCCCGCACCGTGACAAGCTGCTGGAACAGCCCCGTCGGGCTCCCTACAGCCTGATCCTTCCGAGTATGGTCCGTGCACCAGAGCACGGAGGCCGTGGGGAGGGAGTATGCTGGAAACACAGCCTCTCACGCCCCAGGCAGACCGTCAGAATCAGAACCTCCTCTCGGACCAGCCCCCAGGGACCCTGCGTGCCCGTTACAGTCTGGGACGCTCTGCCCTCCAGTGCGGCACTGGGTCCCCCTGGGGCTCACCCTCCACGCGTGTGGCAGTTGCCTGGAGGGAAGGGAGGCAGGAGCCATGCCTGACCTGTTGACATAGGCTCTTGGACACCGCTGTTTGGCCCCTGAGGCTGAGAAGTCCTGAAAACAAACTATCTTGAATGTGCAGAAAGGACACACATCCTCAGCTCACCTTGCCTGGCAGCCCTGGCTTTGCCTTCAAAACGCGCACCGTCCATCAGCACCCTCCCGTCCGCCTGAGGAGATGTGCTGAGGGGTGAATGCGAGCGGAGGGAGTGGGGGGTATTCCTGTGTACAAACCTGGGTAAGAGTTGTTAGCCATCCATGCTGGTGCGACCGCTTTTATACAGTGGCAGTAACCCACAGTCCTCTACACGGGCTGAACCAGAACTTCCTGACGCACAGGACTTCGTGCAGGTAGCCGACAAGGAATGTTCTCTCAGTTTATAAGTAGGGAATTTTGATTACGAGAAGCAGTGTGCTTGTCCCACGGCGGTGGGCTCAGAGCCCGTGGGCACGGCACAGTTGAGAGAACGGGACTGCGTCTGCATTAGATTAGGTTGGAAAGCTCTGGTCTAGGATTAAGAGTTCAGACAATGGTCCTAAAACCAGACCCCGTCCATGCGAGCTAACCAGGGAGCAAGCCAGTAGCCTCCGTCTCACTGACACGGGGCTTTAACGAGCCTGTCTGACTAGGTCAAGGAAAGTGGGTGACTGTGGGGGCCAAAGAGTACATCTATGGCTCAACGGTTAGAGGGAGGGTTTCCCTCTTTAAAAAGAAGAAGGAGGGGGACGGGAAGGAGGGGAAGGAAAAAGAGGAGGAGGAAGAGAGGAAGAGGAAGAGGAAGAAGGAGGAGGAGAAGGAGAAGAAAAAGAGAAGAAGGAGGAGGAAGAGGAAGAAGAAGAGGACAAGAAGAAGGAGGAAGAGGAGGAGGAGGAGAAGGAGAGGAAGAGGAAAAGTAAGAAGGAGGAGGAGGAAAGGAAGAGGAAGCAGAAGAGAAAGAAAAAGGAGGAGAAGGAAAGAAAGAGGAAGAGGAAGGAAAAGGAGGAGGAGGAGGAGAGAAAGAGGAAGAGGAAGGAGGAGGAGAAGGAGAGGAAGAGGAAGAAGGAGGAGGAGGAGGAAAAGAGGAGGAGGAGGAGCAGGAAGACACAAACTGTGCCCTACATGGTACTGATAGACACCAAAGTCCATGTGTTGTCCTGGACACTGCAAGACATTACTCTTTGAAGTGTGACCCTGTAGGTTTGCTAGGGGAGTTCTTCCAGAGCCTAACTGATTGGCAGGTGCTCAAACCTCTGGAGGTCACTGGAAGTGCTGGGTTCGGTGTGTAGCTTTCCCAAGGAGCTGCACTCACAGCTCCTGCACTATCACCAGCAGACACGGCACGCTGTCTGCACGGAACTCCCATGAGCGCTCAGAGAGAAACTCGCCTGTGTGGTAAGGAGGATGCCTCATTTCCCGGGAGGGAGACATGCGCTGATGATGGGAGGCCTGAGACTGCTGTCCTGTCCCTCCCGTTTGAAAGCGCTGATTCTCCCACACCTCTCCATGCTTCACGGTCGCCCGCAAAGGAAGGATCAGCCCTGCTCCGTGCGTGAGCGTGAGTGTGACCAGTCTTGAGGAATTCCAGAGACCCAGCCAACACAAGTGTCAGGAAGTCCATAATACAAAAGCAGCACCGTATTTTAATAAACCAAGAGAAAGTACCTTTTAGAAGAGCTTTCTGGAGCGGCTGCCTCTGTGTGTGCGTGTGTGTGCGTGTGTGTGCGTGTGTGTGCGTGTGCACACGCACGCTTTCTTTTCTGATCCCTTATTAACACTCACAGATGTGAAGAGGGCAGTCCTTGAGCTCGGTCTCTAATTTTAGCATCTCTTCCTTTCTGGGAGTCACCTGAGTCCTTGAACACCCATCCAGCAAATAGGTTGCAGCCATTTATCTGACTGTTGTCTGAAAAGTCGCAGGGTACAAACTCTCTGACGTGCTTCAATTACAACGGATGCAGCAGTTGGATATGGTACGGTCACGAGCTCCGCTCACCAGGGCGGACCAAGAAGTTCAAATATTGAAAACAGCGGGGTCAGTTCCAAGAGCCTGGTGTGCGTGTGGTGCTGGTGAAGCACACAGGGTGTGCACCTCGTCTGGGATCATCAGGGTAATCCTTTTATAATGACAATGAGTCACCTGGGAAGTCGAAGAGCAAAGGAGGTCTATCTAGGTCAAGGGTAGAGCCCGTGGGAGGGCAAGACCAGAAGAGCTTAGGTTGGAGAGCCTGCAGGGAAGGCTAAGTAGGAACGGTGGCAGGCAAAGCAGTTGGGGGCTTTAACATCAAAGGGCCCTGTTGGTCAACCCGGGGGGGTCTGGATCTCATCCTTGGGTCTCCAAATGACTCAAAGTATTCGATCGGGCCAGATTTGCCCTTCGGACAGCTCACTCCACCAGCAGCTTAGAGAATGCACTGGAAAATGAGACTAGAGAAAAAGAGTGCTGAGAGAGCCATTGCACTGGTTCAGAAGGCAGGGTGGTGAGTATGAACAGAGGAAGAGATGGAAAAGAGAGTGTGAATCCCTGGGGGTTCTGCACTAAGGTAAGCACGGGATCAGCCCCTCCCTGGCCCGCACAGCCTGAGCTCTGCTCACCAGGGGATGGGCTCAGCGGAGTTGAGAAGATTGGATAGGCGTGCCAGCCTGAGGAACAGCAGCTCCAACACAGGCGGGCCTCATCCTGCAGAAACCCATGCCTGCGATAAACCTGATCCCTGTCTCCAGCCACGGGGCTGGTTGTGGTGCCAGGTTTCACAAGATCCAGGAAGATATCAACCACCTGGGTCCCTTCCGACCACAAACTCCTCCTCCCGCTGCTGGTGGAAGATCCTCAAAGGGGAATATCTCACAGTCCAGAGAACCTTCCTGGTATTAGAGATTTCCCCTCAAAGGACTTAGAATTCAATCCCCTGCTCTGTGCCCACAGAGCCCTGAGAACAGGTCTTTCAGGCTAGTGATTCTGACCCCCCAAGCAAGTAGCTCTGGGGCAATGGTAGAATAGCCGGTCATCGGAAGGCTCTACATGCTGGTAGCAACGAGCGTGCTGTTCATCAGCAGTCGGTCGTGATGTTTCCCGGAGAGCCGCACATTCCCTTCTCCGCCCACCACCAGCATGGCGATGTGTTCTAGGATCAGTGGGGGTGGGGGGGTTTGTAAAGAAATAAAAGAACACAGTCTCCATCCTGGAAGACCTATCATCTATCTGGGAGAGGCACAACATTCACATGCGTACAACACGGCTTAAAAACACGCGTACAGAGAGACGTAACTGAAAGGGAAGCAGACGAAGCTGTGGCTCAGCCGTAGGAGGTACACAGGTTAGAGAGCCGAGAAAACCTCCCTCTCAGACCTCGTCATTGACTTTCATTTGCCGTTCACCTTGTTCTGGAAAAGCTTGGAGGAAATACACAAGAGTATGTTTCCTCTTATGAAAACCAGAACCAGAAGACCAAGGAAAACGAAGAGCACAGAGACGCTCCCCGTGAACGAGCCCGTGCGGTATCGCCCCGCATCCGATCTAGGTCTTAATTTGTGTGTGTGTGTGTGTGTGTGTGTGTGTGGCAAAATTTCTTGCCCGAGTGAACACGCGTTTGTCATACAACCGAGCAGTCACACTCCTGGGCACGTGTCCCAGCGAAATAAAGAGTCACGTTCTCACAAGAACGTGGACGCCAATGTTCCCGGCAGCTCTACTCGTGGGCAAAACGTGGAAGCGAGAGACACGAGTGCCCTCCTTCCCTAGGGGAACGGGAGCACTCCCGGGATCTTCGTACAGAGTCATCCTACTCAGCAATAAAAAGGAACTACTGGTAGATTGACAGATGGGACAATATAAGTGGGTCTCAATGCCACCAATGGTAGGTGGGAGGAGGGGGGAAGCCAACCTCCCAAAGATTCATACCATATAATTCCACTCGTATACTCTTGTCAGAAGGACAGAACTAGAACGCGGAAGACCAGGTTCTTGGTTTCCCAAGAGACAGAGGTATAGGATGCAGGGCAGGGTGGCCAGAATGGGTTAGCAAGAGGCCGCTCCTTAGCAGTGGTAGAACAGTGTTAAATCCTGATTATGGTGGTAGCTGGAAGAAACTACCCATGTTATCAAATTGTATAGAACCCCTCCAACACACAGGCGCGCACGCACACACACATACACACACACACACACACACACACGCACACATACACACAGAGGAGCCCATGTAAAAACTGGTAAAGACTAAATAGGTTTTTAATTTAGATAGCATTACTATAGCAATATTAATTTTCCAGTTTTGATACTGTATTACACTCATAAAAGATGTCACCATGGATGGGTTCACGCACGGCTGTCCTATTTTTGCAACTGCCTGTGACTCTACAGTGATTTCAAAATGAAGAGGGTTGAGCCTGACCTCTGGTGGCAAGGGTGTTGGACCGGAACGCGGAGGTCGTCAGTTCAAAGCCCTGGGCTTGTCCAGTCAAGGCGCATATGAGAAACAACTGTGAATTGATGCTTCTCGCTCCCCGTCTCCCTGCCTTTCTCTCTCCTCTCTACAATCAATAGCTAAAATCTTTCCTTTAAATAGATTTTTTTTAAAAAAAAAAGGTAAATTAGGCCAAAACCCAAAATAATGTGACTTAGGGCCTCTGATATCTTGGTAAACCAGCTTTCCAGAAAACAAACACCTGCATCTTAGCTTTTGCCAATTCATATGGTGTAAATACTCCCACTAACGCAGTGGTTCTTAACCTTTTCTGAGGTACCGGACCCACCAGTTTCATATGCGCATTCACCGAACCCTTCTTTAGTGATAAATAAAATATGATTTTTCCCCCAAATTCAAGACATAGGTCTATGTTTTTTTTTACTGGTGCACAAAATGAGCCGTGCATGAACATCACCTTGCTCAAAGAACAAAACCAACAAAGTGCATGAACTCACAACATTACGGTATTACTTTATTCTGGCCTCCGCGGCAGAGGCTTCTCCGAACCCCTGAGACCGACTCATCGAACCCCGAGGATTCGATAGAACCCAGGTTAAGAACCACTGCACTTATGAGTAGGAGGCTAATCTCTAGCTTCCGAGAGGCTAGCGACTGGCTTGCACATTTCCTGAACAGATAACAACGGGCTCTCAAAAGCCAGTAGAGACAGCCCCAGCATACCAGTGCCCTCCAAGAGTCGCATTTGATTCTTGGACCACCTTCCTCAGAATCACCTGGAGGGACTTATTACAGTTACGCACTCCTGAGCCCCAACCAGATTTTAAAATTGTTAAAGCGGGACACCATTGATGGGGGGGGGGGTTCTTGATTAAAAATTTGGTCTATATGGAGCAAAAAAGAAATTTTTCATAGAATGCAAAACTAGTATTGTAATATATATTTTTAAATTGGGACTTTTTTAAAACGCTACAGGATGCGGGACAAATTGTTAAGAATCGGGACTGTCCCGCCCAAAGCGGGACGTCTGGTCACCTTATCGGAACCCTGAGGACTCACCAGGGGCCGTGCAGTGTAACAAACTCTTCAGCTTGTCATCATGCTCATGAAATGTTGGGCACCAGCAATCAATGGCAAGCACAGCTCTCACCTGAGGAACTTTAAAAAGAACCGATGCCTGGTTCTCCGGGCCGAGGTTCTGACTCCACTGCCCTGGGACGCGGGGCAGGCGTTAGAGGAGTTGAGGAAACTTCCCAGGTGATTCTAACCTGCAGGGAACCCCTGCTGAATTCTACTGTGCAGTAGTAACCCACTGAACTCAGTTGACTGCTACACTCTTCTATTTACAATGAAAACTGTATTTTTTTTTCCCATAGGTGATAACTTTTCATAAACCCAAACAATGTTAAAATTAGAGAGAACTCTTGTTCCCACTGCTGCTCCCTTTAGCCCAGTGGTTCTTAACCTGGGTTCTATGGAACCCTAGGGGTTCGATGAGTCGGTCTCAGGGGTTCGGAGAAGCCTCTGCCGCGGAGGCCAGAATAAAGTAAGACCGTCATTTGTTGTGAGTTCATGCACTTTGTTGGTTTTGTTCTTTGAGCAAGGGGATGTTCATGCACGGCTCATTTTGTGCACCAGTAAAAAACCATACACCTATGTCTTGAATTTGGGGGGGGAAATCATATTTTATTTATCACTAAAGAAGGGTTTGGTGAGTGCGCATATGAAACTGGTGGGTTCGGTACCTCAAAAAAGGTTAAGACCACTGATTAGCCCATGACCCCCATTTCTCCCCTTCTGTACACACCTACACACTTCCACAGATATTTACTTCCAGAATTTCTTTCTTTCTTTTCTTTTTTCTTTGTTTTCATTGTAAATGTTTCATATTTAGAATTAGCCAGCTGGACTCAGTTTCGATGATCCTGGTTTTGTGGGCAGTATCCAAAGAGCCACAGTCAGGAGCCGGTCATACGTGTGCCTTGTTCTCTCCATCACGCCTGAGCTGGGTGGTGACCATGGCCATGCCAATGTCATAGAGCTCCGTCACAGCCTGTGTGATCCAGGGCTTGTTGGCCTCGACCTCCACAGGAAACACAAACACGGTCTTCTATCCTCTTCACGGCGGACTCGGTAGTCAGGGGAACTTGACCATGGCGTAGAGGTCAAGCTTGTTTCTCCGGGGAGCGCTCCCCAGAGGGTATTCAGGGCCGGGCAGGGTCGGTGACACGTGGGTCTGCTGGGTTTTGCGGCTGCGGACGCCTCTCAGGACACGTGATTTGCCTGCAAAGCCTTTTGCTTTGGCTTGGGTTTGGGGAAGGGGCAGGGGCTTCCTTCTTCACTTTCAGGGACATCTTCATGAAAAGTTCCTTCCAGAATCTCTTTCTGCAGATTCTGTGCCTGCAAATATGTGTGTCTGTGATGTTGTCATATTTGCATAAATAAATTCCAGGGAAATAATACAAGGCTATAAACATATAAATACACACACACACACACACACACACATACACACACACACATACACACACACATTGCCTGTATAATACACACATATCTTTATAGCGTTGTATTGCGTCTTTGAATTATTTTGTAATGAACTTGACAATAGGTTTCTATTTCCTCTAGCATGAGAAGAGAAGCCAAGAGCTCTAGTAGCTAATGTCACAGTAGTGTGCATGCATGTGTGTGCGTGGGTGTGCGGGGGGGGGTTACCCTGGTTCCTGAATAAATGGATAACATTAAGCGTCTGAGCTTGGAAACCAGAGGAAGCGAGTCTGTAGTCCCTCGTGCATCAGGACAGACTCAGAAATACCCCCTCCGTGCCAGGGCGCCCCCCCCCCGAGACAGCCCATTGGTTTTAACCACCTCTTCCCAACATCTCCCGGTAACAGACTGAAAAAAAAATTCCCAGCCCAAAAATCTATCTATTCTTCCTAAGCCCAAGCAAGAGACGTCGGAGCTCACAAGGTGGGCCAATTGTCACCTACCACATTTTACAAAACCCACATGGTACTGTCCTTTTTTATTTCTTTTATTTTCCTTAGGTCGAAGCCAGCCAGCATTTTGGAAGTCGAGAAGAATTCTCCCATAAAAGTACAGGTCAGGGGCTTCAACTTGCATCAGGGAGCTTACGTGCCCTTGTGACAACAGCCTACTGGGCATGAGTGTGGCTGTACCCCTTCCACGTGATCTCTAGCACCCCCACACACACACACCCCCATCCCCCCAGGGGTCCCCCTGGTCTGATACGCTCATTTCTGTTACCCACCTGGCTTCCCTGCGGGCCTCCGCGATTCCTTCCCTCTCCGTGGGAATTTTCGCTGCATAATTCATCTGTCACGGGGTTGAGAGCCGGTGGGTCCACAAGGACCAGGCACAAGACTGTTTTTCCCAGTTCTGCCTCTTTTCAAAGTCTTGTCCGTATCCACAGTCACCCCCTCACCAGCCTGTTCCAGACTCCTTCACGTTTACAACAGCCGCAGGGTCGTGACAAACTCTAAAGAACCAGGCAGTTTCTTTTTTCTTTTAATTTACTTTGAGGATGCTTAGACGTGCCTCTCTGGAGCTGATTTAATACCAGGCCTTAGCATCTAATGGCCCTTGGTGATTAATACCAGTCATTTGCTTAAAGTTAACAAGCCCCGGAGTGACAGCTGTAGATAAATTAACAACATTAGAAAAACACTAAAGGAAGCAGTTATAGAGTGGGTTTCTCACAGAATATGATCGTCATATAGATCGGCTCTGCTTACGATACGCTATTAATAAATTTTATACGTTGAAGTCATTTTTACCCGGTACTTCTTTTTTTTAATTATCTTCAAGTTGTCCGTATTTATCTTGATTAAAAAAACAAGCCAACTCTCGGAGACGTTAATGGGTTTTATGTGCTGGGTGGCGAATATTATAAGCAGATGGAGGAAGTGGGTGGGGGTTGGGGCCCGCATTGTGTTTCCATCATCACAGACGTTTGGGTTCCAGTGCATCCAAGGTGTTGACTAATCAATTAGAGGACGGTGTGTGTGCCTCTTAATGGCTGCCAAGGAAATGGAGCCGGGCTTGGGCTGCCCCTTTCCGGGGTACCTGAACCTTGTTAGAGAACCCCCCCACCCCACCCCAGTGAAGAAGACGGAAAGAGGGCCACGGAGAATTGCTTTCATCTGGTTCCCGGGGTCGGGAGACCCTCTGTGAGGAGACATATAAAATCCGTTGGGGATGAAGCCATCACATCACCTAGAAAGTTGTCGGGTGGGGAGGGTGGGAGGGAGCGCCCTCATTGGAAGGACGAGGGGATTGTAACCACAAAGGGGCGGAACACACCGGGCCTGCCAGGTGGAGCGTCAGGGCTGTATCCAAGGTCAGACTCCTGGCCCCTCCCTGGTCCCACCGCACCAACACAACCCACCACCAAGAAGTGAGGCAGGAGCTTGGCTGAATCAACGGTACGGCGGCCATTGGGGAGTTACCCGGGAGAGAGAGATGATGCAATACGACCTGTGTTGTGATGTCCAGTGGGGGGTCGGGGGGTTCAGCTCATGCCCCCTGCAATACCTCTCCTTCCCAAAGGGAGCACCCAGGTCTCCTAGGCCAGGGGAGTTCCGGGCCTGGATCGGGTGTGACTTTCTGAAACAGTAGCTTTCAGAGCTACGGGGTGCAGGCCATCTCTGGTTTTCTGCTGTGACCAGGAGGCTCCGTGGTCTGAGAACAGGGCCAACGCCAGGATTCCTAACAGAGAGGAGGCTCCTTCTGCGTTCTGTGTCACGGGTTTCGGACGCTGCCCGCGCATCTTCCGTGACTTACAGTGAAGGGCTCACAGAAGCCAGTGACGCTGTGAGACATACACTCGCCTGGAAGTTAGGGGGAAACCCTCGTCCCCTTCCACCTGCCCCCTCTGCTAGCCCCGACGTGCTGTCTTGTTTATTGTCTGTCTTCCGCCAAGCCGAGCCCGGTCTTTGCACCTTTCTCTGAGTTTGCTCTGTGGCCTTGGGCAGCTCGCTGCGGCTCTCTGGGCACTAGTTTCATCACCTGGGGCTTCGAAATGATGTACACGGGCAAGGCAGTCTCAAAGCTGCTTTCGACTCTAACGGAGGACAGAGGGCACAGGCGTTTTCTCTGCTTCGAGACATTCCCACTCGGGCTGCCGAGAAAGAACGACGCATCAGGGGGTGGAGGACTGTGAATTTTACCTTACGGCCTTCACTGGACAATTTCACGGAGCCTCGGCGCACCCGGGCTCTGCTTGGAGCAGGAAGAGCACTCGGTCCCCTCCGCTGACCTGGCACTGGGGGGAAAGAAGCCCATCCTGCGTCCTCAGCAGGGTACAGGCACTATGGCAGGACACCGATGACGTGGATGCTCCTTCTAGCCTCCTGGCATTGCTGCCCAGCTAGCAGAGTCCTGCTGCCCACTGTGTGGGTCAGGGCCAGCGCCACGGCTTTCTCCTCGTGGCATTCAGGAACACGATATACGGGCGACCCTAGCGCCACGGAGACCCTCCCCGTGACGGCCACCGAGTTTCCACACAGCAAGACATCACTTCCCTCTCACGCTAAAGTCCCTCCTTGTCGAGGAGCTTCAGCTGTAAGAATTGAGGTCCCGAGCCTGACCAGGCGGTGGCGCCGTGGATAGAGCATCGGACTGGGATCAGAGGACCCAGGTTCGAGACCCCGAGGTGGCCAGCTTGAGCACAGGATCATAGACATGACCCCATGGTCGCTGGCTTGAGCCCTAACGTGGCCAGCTTGAACAACGGGTTCCTGGCTCAGCTGGAGCCACCCCCACCCCCCGGTCAAGGCACATATGAGAAAGCAATCAATGAACAACTAAGGTGCCGCAACGAAGAATTGATGCTTCTCATCTCTCTCCCTTCCTGTCTGTCTGTCCCTATCTGTCCCTCTCTCTGTCTCTGTTGCAGGGACCTCACTCAGTGCCATACTCCCTGGGATGGTGAGGAATGGTCCCTGAGACACAGATCACCTCCTCCTGGGCTCCAGGCGCTGCTGCTGGTCAAAGACGCTGAGCTCTAGTGCAGATGCTGACCCTGACCCTCCAACCACAATAACCCCTGCTCCAAGCGAGATGCCCTGTTTCAAGCTTCCTCAATTTCATTGAGTCCCATATCCCTTGTCCTGCCCACTTCTTACAGAGGACCAGCTTCCTCTAACATCTTGGCTCCTTCTGGTGTACTTTTTCTGGTCTACTGTTAAAGCTTAAACCTCACACTCTGTTTTCCTTGGGTCTTCTCTTTTGTTTTTCAGTTTGAAAGTTAAAAAAGGAAATAAGAAATAAATATTTGGTTGTTTTTTTCTCTTTATATTTCCATCATAACAACTCCAGTTCCATTCAAAGTAATGTTGGTGTACATGATGGATTAAGGCAGGGGCGCTCAATACCTCGATCGCGATCTACTGGTCGATCACGAAGGAAGTGTGGGTAGATCGCATGACATTAAAAAGACATTTGTCTTTTGATTGGCATACAGGGTAGCCAATCTGACGTCTGAACTTTTGACACCTTACGCATGCGCGTTAAACCGCGCTAACTTGTTCAGTTACATTGCTGAGTAGTTAGCCTTCAATTGATTTAAACTAAATACAACAAAGGGTATAAAAATGAGTGCCGTAGCTGGTCCGAGTAAGAAGCCTAAAACCTACCACTTTCATACAGAATGGGAGGTGATTTTTTTCACTCTGTCCTATTCTAAGTGCGTTTGCCTCATCTGTCTGTGTGCCATTGCTATTCCAAAGAAGGGAAATGTGGAGCGGCTTTTTCGGACTGTTCATAAAAACTATGACCTTGACTTTCCTCTGAAAAGAGAGCTGAGAAGGAGAAAGGTGAAAGAAGAATACACAATATTAAATAGTAATAATAGTAACTTAAATAATGATAATATAGAAGAAATAAATTTATGTTTTGCGTTTTTATTGTAGGTAGATCATTTTGACTTGGCCATCTTATAAGTAGCTCGCAAGCTGAGAAAGTGTGGGCACCCCTGGATTAAGGGATAAGTCACTCACAAGAACACGAGGGAAAGAAATGCGAAAGAAGAGGAAGATCTTACTAAAAGTATCTCAGTGCATTCAGACTCACTGGATGTCGTGTGTTTCAAATCTATTTGACCAATTCGTTATTTAGCCTGTGTGTATGGTGGTGAATTTTTGTCATTATTTTTCATAGACATTTTCTTTTATACGATGTTTTTTTTTAAAAGAGGGCAAAGTGTTTAATATTTTTGGAATCAAGTCTACTTTCTTTTTAAGTTTTCTATTGTATGCTTAAGTGGGATTTTCTTTGTCTTTTTTCTTTTTTTGAAAATCCACTGTGGTAGAGATTATTTTTAATTCACCATTTACATTATTTTTTTAAATCACCACCATTTCTCTGTCATTTAGCCCTTAGAGCTAATCTCTCGCTTCAGAGACTAAAGATGGCAGTCTCACTGTCCCCGATTTCTTCAGCTAGAGGCCCTGGGGCCCCGTCCTGGTCAATGAGACAAAAGAGAGGCTATTCTGGGGACTTCCGAGAAAGAAAGATAATGCTTGTATATTTTCCTGCTGGGCCCTGACACACAATGAATGTAAAATATATAGTAGCTCTTATTATGACTCATTACCATTTCTATTACTGCATGGTCTCTGCCCATAAATTTCTTCATCGGTTTCATTTTCTTTGTTTTCTGTCTTTGGGTGCAGTATTTTTGTTCTATACTCTCTTTCCTCCTAATGGTACTTAGCTTTTTGCTTGGCAAACTTATGATTAACTTCCTTTTCTTTGATTAACAAGTCAAGGATGAGATGGTGTTCTTGAGCATTTCTTATTTCAGATAGACATTTCTTTTACTATTAAATTTAGCACTTTAAAAAAAACCATTTACCCCCTACTTACGGCTCACTTCCTCTTCTTGTTTCTTTCAGCTGGTAAAGTGTAGAACTGTAGGCCCCTATTACTATAATTAAATACCATTTTTGTCTTCAATATCTTCTTTAATGATAATTTTTGACAGCCCTGGCTGGATAGCTAGCTCTGTTGGTTGGATCAGGGGTGCTCAATACGTTGATTGCGAAGGAAGTGTGGGTAGATCACATGACATTAAAAAGACATTTGTCTTTTGATTGGCATACAGGGTAGCCAATCTGACTCTGAACTTTTGACACCCTACGCATGCGCGTTAAACCGCGCTAACTTGTTCAGTTACATTGCTGCGTAGTTAGCCTTCAATTTATTTAAATTAAATACAACAAAGGGTATAAAAATGAGTGCCATAGCTGGTCCGAGTAAGAAGCCTAAAACCTACCACTTTCATACAGAATGGAAGGGGACTTTTTTCACTATGTCCTATTCTAAGTGCGTTTGCCTCATCTGTCTGTGTGCCATTGCTATTCCAAAGAAGGAAATGTGGAGCGGCTTTTTTGGACTGTTCATAAAAACTATGACCTTGACTTTCCTCTGAAAAGAGAGCTGAGAAGGAGAAAGGTGAAAGAAGAATACACAGTATTAAATAGTAATAATAGTAACTTAAATAATGATAATATAGAAGAAATAAATTTGTTTTGCATTTTTATTGTAGGTAGATAATTTTGACTTGGTCACCTTATAAGTAGCTCGCAAGCTGAGAACGTGTGGGCACCCCTGGGTTAGAGCATCGTGCTAAAGCACAGAGGATGCTGGTACGATCCCCGGTCAGGGCACATACGGGACAGATCAATATTCCTGTCTCTCCCCGCTCCTCTCTCCCTTTATCTCTCATTAAAATAAATAAATAAACATTGAAAAAGAAAAGAATACTTTTAGACACTTTTATTTAGCTTGGGAACCAGATGAAACAATCTATTCCAACTTGAATTGATGTGTATTCTATCTACATGTGTGTCCCCTGCACTCATCCTTGCCTCCCAGGATTTCACACAATTTCAAGGATTCTTGTTGTTCCTCCTCTCAGATGGATGCGGTACATTTTAAATACCTTTCTTCAAGATGCTTGGGCACTATTCATTGACAAATTCTCTAGTGGAAAATGTCTTCTCATCACCTTCATATAAAAAAAAAAAAGAGAGAACATGTTTGCCTCGCAATAAGGAATGAAGCCGTAGGAAGAGAGATCAAGGACTAACGCAGGAGAGAGAGTAGTCCTCCCATTGGAAAGACGTCATAAGTCTTTGGGAAATTTGGGGCTTTTACTGTGAGTACGCCGGGGAGCTATTGAAGAGTGTTGAGCGCAGGAATAGAATGCTCTTATTTTCAAATGACCATTCTGGCTACCATAATTAAAACTGACAAGAGATGATTGTGATCACCCAGGCAAGAAATGAGATGCCGGTGGGTGACAGTAGAGGCGATAACCAGTGGCATGTCTGGACCTGCTTTGAGGGTCAAGGCAATCGTGTTTCCTCATGGGGCTGATGTTATACCCAAGAGAGGAGAAGAGCTTCACTCTGAGATCTGGAGTCTGAGCCGTAGGCAAAAATGGACCTTCCATCAGCTGAGATGAGGAAGGCTATAATTAGAGCAGGTTTTAGGGAAAGGGGACATTAGGACTTTAGTTTTCAGACGCCACGAATTTGAGATGCATGTTTCACGATACAGCGGCGATGCTGAATTGGGCCGTTACGGATCTAAGCCTGGAGTGTGAGGGACAGAGCTGGCTAGGAGACGTACATTTGGGGAGGCGTCGAAATCTAGAGTGGTATTTACAACCCTAAGCCTAGGTAGACTCTGACAGTATTTTTTTATAGCTCCCTATATTGAATTCTTAATTTCTTTTTATGCATATTTGAATAAGACTAGAGGTTTGTTTGTTTAAGACGCTGAGTCTCTAAGGGAAGAACAATCTTGCTTGGTCTCGATCCAGTGCCCGGCCTACGGTGGAGCCAGCCGACCCCTTTGCAGACCCGCCACTGAAGTGCAGGCTTCTAAACATGGCTCCTGCCCCAATCTTTCGGGCACTCATCTAACAGAGTTCTAATTTCTGGGATGGTGTGTGTCTCTCTCCGCACCTGCCTGACACTTAGAAATAATGAAGTCTTAAATCCACAGACAGCATGCGCTGTTGGAAAGCCCTTCCCCCCAACAGCACGTGGAGCCTCGTCACCCACTGTGGCCAGGCCCACCATTCTCCTTTCCTGCTCTACTCCCCCCACCACCACCCTAGAAGTTATTCCTATAAGAACAACAAAAGGGTAGACCTATAGAGTAAATAGCTGCCTTTCCTGGCTCAGAGTGTGAAGTGAGATGAGAGATATCCTCTTGCCTTTGTTTCCATGGGAACCTTATTCATGGTGAGTCATAGCCCAAAGGAGCCGAGAGGGAAACCCAGTTGGCTTTCCTCCCTCGGAACCCATGCATCAACCTTGCTCTGCGTTCTGGCATTAGGCGGTTCATCAGGCTTGAGTTTTTATCTTACTCTGGCTTCAGAAGTACTTCAATGGGAAGCTGTAAGAGATCTGGAAAGACCCGCTAGGTCCATGTTGTTGGGAGCCTTTTCCACTGCAAAATAAAGTCTTGGGGCAGATAATTTACACTAATGTTGTTAATCTCTACACCAGGGATTGGGAACCATATTGGCTGAGAGTCGTGAATGCCACATATTTTAAAATGTAATTCCATGAGAGCCATACAATATGTTTAACACTAAATACAAGTAAATGTATGCAATTTATGTAAAACCAACACTTTTAAAGTACAATAAGTCTCTGAATTCTTTTTAATAACGTTGTTATGCTGTTGCTAACCAATGATGAATAAAGTACTTCTTACCATTAATGCGACTTCTGGTGCTGCATGGTTTTGCTGATGGCTTTGTAGTCTGGTTGATACGTGGTGAGGTTAAGCTCCATGCAGGCGTTGAGACTTCCATCCGTTAGACGTGATCGTAGGTTGGTCTTAACGTTCTTCAGATGTGAGAAAGACTGCTCACATGCATACAGAGCCAAACATTGTCAGTACAGCAATACTCACACGCTGCAGTGTGTGGTATGTGACAGGTAGCGTGTTCTAAGTTTTGACAATCAGCTGGTCCACAGATTGAAGTTTTTTCATTTCTCCCGCTTGTGTTTGCTCGCCAACTCTGCTTGCTGTCGTGTAAGTCTTTCCAAATCTTCATTCAGTGACTTGAACTTATTCACCCACATGTCTGAGGCCTTCAGGTCAGCAGCTTGTAGCTCAAAATCTCTGACGGAGATACCAGGGATGTAACTCAGGTTGGCGCTGTCCACTGCGCACTCGTGTGGATGGGTGATGAACTTGAAAAGACAAGTGCACTCACGAAATTCTCCAAAGCGTGCTTTGAATGACTGCAGGAGATTAGATGTGAAGCCCGCTCACTGCTGGAGATCAAGATGTTGAGCAGGGTCACTTGCTGTGCATGCATCTTTAAACTCTCCCAGGTTTTCCAAAGTGTAGTAAACGACCTATTTCAATGTCGGCAATGAAGAGTTCCAGCTTGTTTTCAAATGCAAACACTGTTTGTTGAAGAGATAAGACTGTATTTCCAATGCCTTGCATTTTCACATTGAGTTGGTTCAGATGTTCAGTCATGTCCACGAGATAGTAGAACTTCAGGACTCACTCAGTGTTAGCTAACTCAGGATGCTCAACGTTTTCCATTTCAAGAAAAGTCCAGATTTTGCTCAGACAAGCTGTGAAACGGCTGAGCACCTTCTCTCTTGACAACCAACGCACATTGCTGTGCAGAAGTAGACCAGGATAATTATTCCCAACTTCATCCAGCAGTGTTTTAAACTGGCGATCATTTAAAGCTCGGGCAACAATAAAGTTGACCACCTGAATGACCAGCAACATCACCTCACCAAGCTGCTCGCTACACATCTGAGTACAAAGTGCCTCCTGATGTAGGATGCAGTGAAAACTTAGGATGGGTCTCTTTTCATGTTCACGAAGAAGCACTACAAATCCTCTGTTTTTCCCACCATGCACGGAGCACCATCAGTACACACCGAAATAAGTTTATCCATCAGTAGATTTTTTTCTTTCGCGAACTCAGTGAAAGACTTGAATAAATCCTCCCCTCTTGTTGTCTCTTTCATAGGCAAAACAGCAAGACTTTCCTCACGTAGTGTGTCACCGACAGCATACCTTGCAATCACGCTGAACTGGGATAAATGGCTTACGTCTGTTGACTCATCCAAAACGAGAGAAAAGAATGGTGCTGCATTTATGTCCTTCACTTGTGTTGCCTCAATTTGATTTGCCATCATGATGGTACAATTTTGAACAGTTCTTGCCCACAGAGGCATGTCTTTTATTCTTTGATTATCTTGTCTTTATCTGAAAAGTTGTCAAAAAGTTAATTGGCAACATCAAGCATGAATGTTTTGGCATACTCCCCATCTGTGAATGACTTTCCGTTTCTCACAATTGCTAAAGCACCAGCAAAGCTAGCCAAATTTCAGTCACCTTGTTGGGTCCAAACACGGAGTTGCTGCTGACTAGCTTGCACTCTGCACAGTAGCTCTTGACATGCTTTCTTCCTGCTGTCCCCTGCTGGATATTTCGATGCAAATGTAGTATGGTGTGTGTCAAAGTGCCACTTTATATTTGACCGTTTCATCGATGAAATTTTATCATTGCATATTAGACACACTGCAGAACCTGCTCTCTCCACAAAGGCGAATTCCTCTGTCCATTTCTGCTGAAAAGTACGATACTCGTCATCTTTTTTTTCTTTTAGCCATCTTCTTCGTCAAAAGGGTTTCTGCAATTAGATAGCTGACTACTTGATTAAAAGGAGGGAGCCTGACCTGTGGTGGCACAGTGGATAGTGTGTCGACCTGGAATGCTGAGGTTGCCAGTTCAAAACCCTGCACTTGTCTAGTCAAGGCACATATGGGAGTTGATGCTTCTAGCTCCTCCCCCCTTTCTCTCTCTCACTCTCTCTCTCTCTCTCCTCTCTAAAATGAATAAATAAAATAAAGTTTTTTTAAAAAAAAAGGGAGGGAAGTTTACTTCCTGACCTCACAACGACCTGTATACATTATGCATTATCCAATAAAAATTTGGTGTTGTCTGGAAGGGCAGTTGTGATTGGCTCCAGCCACCCGCAACCATGAACATGAGCGGTAGGAAATAAATGGATTGTAATACATGAGAATGTTATATATTTTTAACGTTATTATTATTTTTATTAAAGATTTGTCTGCGAGCCAGATGAAGCCATCAAAAGAGCCCCATCTGGCTCATGACCCATAGGTTCCCGACCCCTGCTCTACACCCTCATCCGGGAAGCCATCCTGCTAAAGACAACAGAGAAATTCCAAACAGCTGATGCTACAGCTTCCTCTCTCAGATACTGCAAACATGTTACAAACTATCTCCTGTCTCTCTCCAGCCACAGTCAACAACCAGTCTGTTCTCTCTAGGGAGTTAACTCAGCAGGGGAGCAAAGTGTGTGCACATTTTCATAACAAGGTACACATGACATAGCCGGGAAGAGAAATCCCCTTCTCATCTCTAAACACACACACAATCATCAAAGGTAGGCAACCTAAAATTAAAATATGCAAATAGTTAGAGATTGGGTCCTTGAGCCATTATTCCTGACCCCCCTCCGTGAACCCCATCTTGGTAATTAATATTTACTGTGTTCCTGTATTATTCACATTCAAGATGTCTACAACACTCACCCCTCTTCGTTCCCTCAGAGCTAGGAGAAAGCAGAATAGGTCTCCAGCTGCCCCTTCCTGGGCTGTGGCTATGAGAAAGGGAAAAAAAAGGGAGGAAAAATAAAAAGTCATATTCTACTTTATGGTCCAATACACAGCTCATCTAGGACAATTTCTCTGCAGGATGCAAACCAGCCCAATAAATAAGAGATTGATGGGTGAGGAATTCCTGATTAGAGTTCACGCTCCGTCAGATTTGCCGGGGGCAGGGGGGGGGAGGGTCGCGAGGTGCGTAATGTCGCTTGTGGACCTCTTGGAGCAGGGAGCCCCAGAGTTGAGATCTACAGCAGCGAAGCAACATGAAAGCAAGGTCAGGGTGCCCCAAATGTCGGCAGGGGGTGGAGGGGAGAGGGGTTAGGAGGCAGGGGAACTCAGGGCACAGGTGTAAACGTGTCTTTCAGTTGCCAGGGTTTTCCTTCTTTGGAAACTCTTCTCTACTTTTATGATAACGCTTTCCCATGCGTGGACTTCAAAATATGTCCCAGAAGTTCATAGCTATGCCCTGCACACAGTCGTCCCCCATAAATGTTCGTTGAATTACCCAGAATGCTCTAGATTAGCACCTCTACGTGAACACAGATGGTCAAGGTTTCCCCCAGAAACAAGGGAGACTGGGAACAGGAACAGGTTTGAAACGGGGTTTGGTGAGGCATTGGGGTGGGGGGGAGTCTGGTGGAAGACCCACCTCAGTCCTGAGATGCCCGACCACAAGCAGAGAGAAAGCAGGGTGCCGGGAGCTGACATCAGAGGATGGGAGGTGGACACTGAGAAACTGGAGGGAAAAGGGAGGAAATATATTTAACGGGGTAAGGACAAGGAAGATCTTGACGATAAGGGGATTGCAAGCAATCAGAGCTCTTCGGAGCTCCGCGTTGCAAGGAGATCTCCTGTGGAAAGTCCGTACCGCACACGGAAGAGAACGGGAAGGACCCTTCCGTGGGTGGTCAACGCCTGGGCCAGGCAAAAGGGCTGGCCAGAGGTTCAAGAAGGTCAGAAGCCTCTGTGGCCATTCAGCATGTGACGGCAAGCCTCCGAGATTGGGCCAAGATGGCCGGGGATTATGACCAGAGACAGGAGAGAGAGGCACATGGTCGTCTGTTGTTAGTTTCTCTTTGTAAAGATTGCGCTAAATTCTCCAGTGAGATCTATCATGCCCTGTTAGAAACCCTTCCCTCCTCAGCACGTGCATTTTTAAATCTTGAAGTTAGTCAGTATCATAATACAAAAGAGAATCCATGTCCCGGTTCCTGCTGGGGAGTGTTTCTCTTGAACAATCGCCGCCTTTAGCCAGAGACAAGGAGGCTTCGGTCTGGTGGAACCTCACTCGTGTATTTCGGGGGCCACTGATTTCCGCCGAGGATCTCTCTCCATAGCGAGATGCTTGAACTGGTTCCTGTTGGGGAGGGTTTGTCCGAGGAGATGTCACCGCTTAGGAGACGCCGGGGCCGCCCGCACAGGGAAACCACGCTTCCTCTCCGCCGAGGGAGGAGAACATCATTTGCACCGAGACTCTGGTGGGACAATTGGGAAACGGAGACTCAGGGGAGCAGAGACAGCAGCAGCGTGAGCTACCATGTCGACTGCTCCACACAGCCGAGCCATGTACCGTTCCCGGATTCAGAGGAGGGGATGTGGGACCTCCTGATGTAAGACAGTTCATCAGAAGTACAAGTGACACCCTGCGACTCGTGACTAGCCTCTCAAGTGCTGGGGGGAGGACAGTCTTGTGGAACTGAACCCTTAACGCCTACGAAATGGACACCACCTAGTCCTGTGATGGCGAACCTATGACACGCGTGTCAGTACTGACACGCGTAGCCATTCTCGATGACACGCGGCCACATGCAGCCGCATACCAGAGAAGTATGGGGCCGCATGCCGAGAAGGACGGTTCATCCTGGGCTCCTGCACGGCCAGGGGCAGTAGCCGAGGATAAAACACTTGCTGTAGTGTAGACACTCTGTGCTGGAGGTCTGGAGGCCAGAACAACAGAACTCCAGCACAGAGCATCCAGTTCTGGGACTTCCGGTGAGGCCGTTTTTCTCCGAGTGACACACCACCCGAGTGATGCTCAGTTTTTTGGTGAATTTTGACACACCAAGCTCAAAAGATTGCCCATCCCTGACCTAGTCAGTTAGGTGCCAGGATGGGTCTGGATTGTAAGACGCCCAGCTGGTGTCTGGAGAGCTGGGGAACTGTTGGCCGGTTTGGGAAACACCCACCTCCCGTGCGTGTTTGGCGTCAGACGTGCTGTGGGTAAGAGCAGCTCAGAGGGTCCCGGGCTGGGATGCTCTCTGCCGGTGCTCCTGCTTCAGCTGGGGGAGTCTCCACCCCCATCCTGCCTCTGGGGACTTGCCCTGCACCTGGGGAACCCCTGCCCTTTCTCGAGGTCAGACTCTGGGGTGGAAATGGACCCGGTGCCCTTGAGAGCTTTGCTTCCCCACTCGCTGCTTGGCCCTCAGGGTTGGTCCTCCTGTTTGTAATCATTTCTCAGGAACCCCGTTCGTCACAGAGCAGTAAAAGGCAACTGGCAACTCTGACATGACGTCGGCGACTCCCCAAGAATGACGACCTCTCTTAGGGTGTATGCCTGTTCCCCTCATCTCACTCCTGCCAGCCCACAGATTCCATGGTGACCGAGGCTGACTAATTCCACTCACCACGCTTTTCCTCTCGGCTCTCGCCACAGACCCTGGCATGGAGTAGGTCCTGAATAATGCCTGTTGAATGGAACCGTGTGAGAGTTTACAGGGACACACAGATCACACAGTCTTGTTCTGTTATCCTGGGAGAGACCTGGGTCTCAGAGGCGTAGAGCAACCCGTCTAAGAATTCAAAGTCAGCTATAAAAATAAAAACGATCGCTTTACCATTAGCTTTCCAAGGGTGAGGTCCTGTCTAAGGGTGTCCCAAACAGAGCAGAAGTGACTCTCGGTGCACAAACTCACACATGCAGGAAACACCCGTCTGTTTACTGTTTTTAAAGCCCAGTCAAATCTAACTTTGAGCCCTGCGGCCACTCGTCACGTGGGGATACGGGTCCTCACAAAAGCTGCAGCAGCATCAAGATGTTTGTGAAACGTCCAGCAACAATACGAACGGCTCCTGGTAGGTCTTCACAACCCTGCTGACACTGGTTTTCTGGGTCCACAGGGATTGGCTCAGATCTGGAGGCTGTCTGTTTCTATCCACCTGTGGGTGCAGTGTAGAAACTGGTGCCCGGGCGGGAAGCCTCAGGACCCAGAATCCTGCCTCCAGTCTCGGGTTCAATCCCTGTCAGGGCACACAGGAGAAATGCCCATCTGTTTCTCCTCCTTCTCTCTCTCTCTTTATCTATCTATCTGTCTCTCTCTTTCCCTCCTGCAGCCATAACTCCATTGAAGCAAATTGGCCCTGGGCACTGAGGATGACTTCATGGCCTTCACCTCAGGTGCTGAGAAGAGCTTGGTTGCTGAGCAACGGAGCAATGCCCCAGATATGCAGAACATCACCCCCCTATTGGGTTTGCTGGGGGGGATCCTGGTCGTGGTACATGCGGGAGTCTCTCTCTGCCTCCCCTCCTCTCACTGAAGTAAAAAAATATATATTTTAGAGAGTGGAAAGAAAGAGAGAGAGACATAGAGAAACATCTATCCATTGTTCTACTCATTTATGCACTCATTGGTTGATTCTTGTGTGTGCCCTCACTGGAGATCAAACCTGCAACCTTGGTATATTGGAATGACACTGTAACCAACTGAGCTACTCAGCCAGGGCTCCCCATTGTTTCTTGACACATGAGAAGGAGGTCTGTGACTTTGTAGCTCTTACCCTACCCTGGCTTCTGTCCTCTGTTTTCACTGGAGGCAACAAACTGATCATCTCCGTCCTCCCCCAACCCCCATCTCTTCTTCTCTCCTGGTATCCCTCAGAAGAGATTCCTTAGTGGAATTTCATCCATGAGTTCAACATTCAGTAAAACAGAAGGTGGGAAGGGAGGTGGCTTGTAGGCAACGTCTGCTGTCATTGAAATCCCGTTCCAAAGCAAAGGAGCACCAAAGAGCCGTTTCCTCTGACGGACAGGCTATTGAGAGGGGGACCCCCGGAGCACGCGCCCCCCTCCTCGGTGTGTGTCCTGCCACATGACAATTTCTACCTTAAAACCTCCCAGCCACCTGGCAACTTCATGACTCCAGTCGCCTCCCATTTTCTGACGCAAAACTGACACCAAGCAAGCAATCCTACATAACTTATCCGAGGTAATCCACCGGTAGGTGGCCAAGAAAGGATTCAAGGAAACATGTGGCCAACCTCACCCCTGTTTTATTGCTTCTGTGCCTGCTCTGGGGGAGATGGGGAGGGAAGAATGCGGGGATAAGGCACAGTATTGTCATGATCCGGCGGCCTGGGCCGGCGAGCCCGTGGTGAGATGGAACACGCAGGCTTCTCGCCTGCGACAGAGGGTCTTCCCTGCTGTCGAGAGAAAATAGAAATGCAACAACAACAACAAGAAAACAAACAAAACACAATAGGAAGAAGTTTGTTTGAGCATCAGGGGAAAGAAAACACTGAATCATCAAATGCGGAAATTTAGAAAGAAAGGTGCCCTCGGACATCACGCTCTGGGTCTGCATTTCCACTCATGCGTGGGTCACTCAACGAGCTCCACAAACCAAGATGGGTTCCAGATGAAATCCTTGACCTCTTCTTGGGACCGTCTCTTGTTTTACCACCAGAGAGCGTGGCGGCTTGATGGAGGAAGTATGGTCCAATATGGTTCTCATTCCACAGTCACCAGAAAACACATGGGTTATACAGACTTCCTGGACACACACACACACACACACACACACCGCATATCCTAAATAATTTGACGATGACATTTGGAATTGATCTCAAACATATTAAACCCTCTTGAGAAGTCCACGTCTGTGAAGAGGGGCTTTACATATTGAGCTTTGTGTTTGCCTACAAAGGTCAAATACACCCTCTCGTGGTAAAAACGGCATACTTTGTTTCCAGGTGACTTCTGCAGCAGACAGAGCTCCCGGAACTGCAGTCTGAAGAGTAAGGAGGACTTGAAAAGAAACAATGAAACTTACAACGCACTTAACAAAGACACCAGGGATGTGTACTGTATGGTCCCCATAACCTCTTATTCTCAAGTGGAAAAAAACCTAGGCTCTGAAGCTTTATACCTAACTTGTCCAACATAACCCAAACGAAGAAACAGAGAAGTGAAGATAAACAAAGACTTTGAACGCTTTCCTCTCTATTGCAAGACAAACCGGGAGGATGGCTGATACCCCATTAATGATGAGCAGTGAGGCTGGGTAAGCCACCACCCTGCCGAAAGCTCGATGTGGCCGTGGAACTGAGTGAACCGTCGTAACCCGGGGAACCTCCCTTCCATTCTTTGGCTTTTCCAACTAATATTTGCTGTTCGTTGTGCAATCACATATGGAGACATTCCATCAACATGCTTGCGTGCCTGCTATCTGCTAGGCTGCCCTTGGAGCCAGTGACACAGACAAGACAAACAGGAAGCTTCCACTGTGCGTGGAATTGCAGTTTGCTGTCATCGTGCAACCAAATTACCACGCACTTAGCAGTTTAAAAACAACACGGGTTGGATGCATACAGGTCTCTGGGCCAGAAGTCTGGACATGAACTGCTGGGGTCCTGGCTTCAATCCAAGATCAGGGTGTCAGCCATGCTGTGCAGTTGAGTGGAAGGAAGAATCCACTGCCGAGTTCCTTTGGGTTGTCGGCATAGTTTAGTTCCTTGTGGTTGTAGGACTGAGACGCCCAGAGCCTTGCTGGCTGCCTGCAGGGGCTCTCTCTCAGCTCCCTTTTGCTTCCCATGGTCCTTCTTGCTCGGTCCCCTCCACCTTCCACCCAGCCACGGCGCGTTCGGTGTTTCTCATGCTCTCAATACCGCTGCCCCCCCCTTTTGCCACCGACCAGAGAACACACTCTGCTTTCAGAGGGCCAGTGTCACTGAGCCAGGCCCCCCACCCCTGGGTAATCTTGCACTTGCCACAGAACGTCACACCGGCACGGCAATGCCACGTGTGCCCCACGTCCCACAGTCACAGGGGAGACGATCGATCCAAAGGCGAGGGGTCCCTGAGAGTCATTCTTGGGGACGTGCCTCCCACAGTGGGCAAGGGGGTAGCGAAGACAAAAGAGTCGTTCTCGGTTCTGAAGTCTCAGGAAGGAGACACACAAGCTCTTCTACGAGGGGGGCCCTCGTAAGGAGGACAAGCTAGTCACGCGGCACATGGCAGGAAGAGTGTGCTCCAACCCCAAGAAGAGTTCAGCGTCCAGAAAAGCCGTGAGGCAGGACAAAAGATGGGACATTGTAGGGACAGAGAGAAGCTGGTGAGGGGGGAAGAGGGGTGAGAGGTTATATTTGGAGAAACGAGTCCAAACAACACAGCACCGGGTTTTGCAGGTCTGGGTCAGAAGTTTGGATTTTTTTTTTTTAATTATTATTATTGATTTTAGAGAAGGAGGAAGGGGGAGAAGAAAGAGAGTTCGATTTGTTGTTTCATCTATTTATGCATTCATTGATTGATTCTTCTTGTATGTGCCCTGACCGGGGATCGAACCCGCAACCTTGACGTATCAAGATTATGCTCTAACCAACTGAGCTACCCAGCCGGCCAGGGGGGTTGGGTTCTATTTTTAAAGCGCTTGAGGGTCTCTGAAACATTTTATACTAAAGAAGAGTATGATGTAATTGGTATTTAAAAGGATGTCTCTAGTGCTGACTAGGAAAGGGATTAGGAGGGAGGAGGAATAGAAGCAGAGGGAGCAGCGAGGGGCCCTTGGGGGTCCACGAAAGATAATGGGGGGGCAGTGCACTGTGAAGGGGGCTGTGGGAGGGTAAAGAGGACTAGTCACAGATACATTTGGGAGCTGTGATTGACAGGACTTCCTGATTGTTCAATTCTTTGATACATACTATAGCTTAAAATTGGGATTTAGTATAGGTTAAAAGGCCATGTAATGTCCTGCACGGTCAGTATGTTTCTGCACACAGAAAGAACAAGATGCTCTACTGAAACCCTGCTGGAGTGAGAAGAGGGGTGCCCTCAAAGTTGAGGGGGGCCCTGTTGTAAGGGCTCTCCCAGGGGAAGTGTTAGAGAGGGGGGGGGACACTGCCACCCCTAGCCTTAGACTTCCCAAGCAGGGGGTGTGGAAATCAAGTCAAAAGGAAGGTGACGCTCCCCAGACTAGGTAGCCCCTTTGAACTTCCCATAGCCCACAGGGACCACAGGATCTGAACTGTCAAAGGCATTTTAAGATATAAATTCTCCCAGGTCTTCGGTCTACTCCTGAGTGATTTGAAAAAGGTTCACACAAATTCTTATAGAATCTATACAAAAACCTCAGTCTTTGGTCGACAGAGACCGACTCTAAGGATAGATAGTTTAAAAGGAAACCAATATAAGTAGTCAAAGCAGATTACTTCATTTAAAAACAGACTCAAAGCAACTAGCAGAAGACAGAGACAGAGAGACAGAGAGAGGGACAGACAGGGACAGACAGACAGAAAGGAGAGAGATGAGAACCCTCAATCCTTCATTGCAGCACCTTAGTTGTTCATTGATTGCTTTCTCATATGTGTCTTGACCAGGGGGGCTACAGCAGAGTGAGTGACCTCTTGCTCAAGCCAACAACCTTGGACTCAAGCCAGCACCCCCCTTGGGCACCAAGCCAGCGACCCTGTGCTCAAGCCAGGGACCTTGGTTTTCAAACCTGGGTTCACTGCATCCCAGTCCGATGCTCTATCCACTGCGCCACCACCTGGTCAGGCCAGACGGCAACTTTTTGAAGAACTTTATATTCTCAAAGACATTTAGATGTCATTCCACTAAAGACAAAGCAACAGGCCATTGTCACCTAGAACACGCATCATCCACTCTTGCCCGTCATGCACACAGCTACATGACGAGTCTGCTGCCTGTCTCCACAGCCTGCGGTCCCCAGGTGAGAGTCAGCCTCGTCTGTCCTGCTCTTGATCTCATCCGTGGACCATGCGCGTCTGCTTTCGTTTGTTCAACAGCAGCACTGGAGTTGCTCTTTCTGTATGGTCTCTGTCGGTTCTCGTTTTCCAGCCCGTCGTGGGTCCGTTTCATCTCGTTTGTATTTAAAGAGGAGCCTTTCTATGTTCTCAAGATTTTAAAGATATATTACTATATCGCCGGGCATCGTGATCTGCAACATTTCTTTTAATCTCTTCCATATTTGCCTCTCTCTTTTCTTGTTACTAACATGGTACAATGTTGCTTTCTTTCTCTTTATTTAATTAGAATCAGCAGGGAAATGTCTATTCTATTCATCATTCCGGACACCAACTTTTGGTTCCATTTATCTTTTCAACTCTTCCTTTGTGTTTTAGTGAATCAACATCAGCTTTTATCGTTATTAATAGACACCTCCTGCTTTTGTTTGGTTTATTTCATTGTTGTTTTTCTTATTTCTGAGGTTATACTTTGTTTTTTACTTTCTTTTCAAAATGAACAATATCATAGACAGCTGTACAGTTTTCTATAAACATTACTTGCATCTGATAGGTTTTGGTATCGAAATATTTTCTTTCTTATTACATTTGAGACTTTAAAAAATATATATGATTTTCCATTGGGTTAAGAGGTTATATATGAAACTGTTCCTTAATTTATTATTATTATTTTTTTAATTTTACTTTTAGGCCCTGATGGATTAGCTCTCAGTCGGTTATTTTTATAATAGACTAGAATCAATACTTTAATATACAAAATATGTTGAAGAACTCGTGGACAAGTTGAAATGTGTTGATAAATTAAATATAAACAGAGTTGTAAAAAAAAAAAAAAATCCCCTGTATGGAAAAATCCAAAACACCTATAAACACATGCGGTGAAATTAACTGGAAAGAAATATGACGAAAGGTTGACAGAGGTCATTCCTGGCTGACAGAAGGACCAGCGATATTTATTTTCTCCTTTGAGTTTCCCTGCATCACCCCAGCCCACTCTTTCCACAGTGGACCTGTAACATCCTTGGGTGAAGTGAACCAACCATGCACCACGCTCGAGCCGTGGGGTATTGCTTTTACGTTGTTTACGAAGCAACGGAAGACTCAGAAAGACCCTTTGACCCTTCCCCTTTTCCCTGCCCAAGAAATTGGGACAGAAAACACCTGCTTTAGGAAGGGAACGTGGGCTCAGCCACCTTGAGGACGGTCACCCAAGCCCGCTAGCGGAACACCTCACGTCCCGCGGTTTCTAAGCTGCCTGTCTGGCAAGACTTTTCCCACCACGTGTGTTCTGTTCTTCCTCAACTGCGTGTTCTCACACCTGAAATCTAATACCCGCTTCCCGCTTCCACGTTTGTCCACACGTGTCGTACAGTCTCCATGTTGCCTCTCCGTGTCAGACATGTTCGCGCTCATGGGAATTCCCCAGGTCTGTGCACTAACACTTGGATTTTCTTTTTCTATTTGTCTGTCTCTGCTCATTATTAGCCCCGCAGGAAGAACTTAGAAGGTAGAAGAAAAAGTATTAATTTTGTTTTCTCGCCTCCACATATGCAACTAGAAATGGATTAATGAATGATTTGTGAAAGATGCCGACTCCTTTTTGTTTGTTTGTTTGTTTTGTTCTTGTTGTGGTTTTGTATTTTTCTGAAGCGAGAAGCGGGGGAGGCAGAGAGACAGACTCCCACATGCGCCCGACCATGATCCACCCGGCATGCCCACCAGGGGGCGATGCTCTGCCCATCTGGGGTGTTGCTCCATTGTAACTGGAGCCATTCTAGCACCTGAGGCAGAGGCCATGGAGCCGTCCTCAGTGCCCGGGCCAACTTTGCTCCAATGGAGCCTTGGCTGCAGGAGGGGAAGAGAGAGAAAGAGAAAGGAGAGGGGGAGGGTGGAGAAGCAGATGGGTGCTTCTCCTGTGTGCCCTGGCTGGGAATCGAACCTGGGACTTCCACACACTGAGCCGACGCTCTACTGCTGAGCCAACCGGCCAGGGCCGATGCTGACTTCTTGAAAGTTAGCACTGAGGCTCAGGAACCTCAGTGACCCTGAAGTCATCAGGGCAGCACCTCCCTCACCCCAGGATGGGGATGTGCTCATTGTCTCCAAAATGCCCATCTATTTTGGGGCGATGAAATCTTTGTCCAGAAAGGTCCACCTGTTACAGGAACTAGCCGAGGTTTGAGTTGTCCGGCACCACTGAGTCACGGACCCAGGGTCTGAGTGGTATAAACCTGTTTTTAATTCAGATTGGCCACAACCTGAGGAGGCAGGAGACACATGTTCAAAGAAAGCTGCCTTAACGGTCTCGGCTGACTGGCTGGTTTCTGTATCTGGGGGAGGTGAGTGAGTCACTATAGAGCATGCAGTTAGTCACGGCACAGTGTGCGGGAGGCGGGAAACGTATCTGCAGGGATGCCTCCCCGGAATGTCCTTCTGACACAGGCACAGGTCTATCTGGCATCCCTGACACTGCTTTGGACTGGCCAGGGTCTGGTGCCTCTGGGGACTTTCTACAAGAGAACTCCCTGTATTTCTTAGGCAGCAAAGTCGACATGAAGTTTTGTGAACTACGCCTCTAGTTATCGATCATGCCTTAACGCTTTGCAGGAAATGCTATGATGGAGCCCTCACGTGAAAATGATGTCATTTCGCCCCTGACACACCCATGCCTGTTCTTTCTCATCCGTGGATGGTGACTAACAGGATATTAAAAAGGGGCGGGGAGTAAGGACAGAATGGATCCCAGGCACTATGGGCAGTCGTGGTAGAAGGGTCAGCCTGGGTCCCCTTACGTCCATCACCAACCAGGGAAATGTTCCAACAACTGATGGACTCATTCTGCAGGCATTTTGCAGGAAAAGTTAACTATTTAGAAAGATGCTGCTTTGGTATTTTTACGATAGCCACACCACAATGCTGAGCATACAGGGGCAGCCCCGAGACCCAAAAGTGAAGTGAGAGATCCTTTCTAAGAGGCGTTGAGATTCGGTTTTCTTGTCGTGCCGTGTGGTTTAATCTGGCACAGACACCCTCTAGCATCTCAGCATATGGACAGTTTAGCCAGCGCATCCCTCCGGCATCTCTCGACTCCTGAGGCATGTAGCCCCCACCCCCAGCCTCCGCTGAGGACGGCTCCCGTCCCTCCCAGCCCCACTGACCCTGCAGTGACAACAACCTTCCGTGCCTGAGAAAATGCAGAGAGAAACGGCCCATCCACCTCTTTTTAGGCTGTGTCTCTCTCAAATCCAAACATCATTAACCGGGAGGGTGGGGGGGGGGGGGAATTCAACACAAACGGCTGCATGGCTTCACGCAGACACAGAAGTAAACGCATCTTCCTGAGCGCCCGGGAAGACATGAGTGGGTGTCCCTCACACTCACCCTGCAGCTCAGCCCACTGCGGCCCTCGTGTCCAAGGGAGTCCTCTGGACAGTGTGATGCCGGGTTCCCTTGATGCACAAGCATGCGGACAAGACGGGCGGGTCCTCCCACAGAGCGCTGGCTTCCCTGGGACGCTTTCTTCTGCAAAGAGTGACTGCCCCCCACCCCTGCTTTCCTTCTTAATTTTCTTTTTTTCCACTTTTTTTTTTTTTATGACCAATGAGGCATCCGGCAAATTCCTAGACTAATTCAAGAGTCATTTCCAAGCCCTGGCCAGATAGCTCGGTTAGTTGGAGCATCAACCCAGAGCAGGGAGATGGGAGTTGCCGGTTCAATTCCCCCATCAGGACACATACAGGAGCAGCTCAAGGTTCTCTCTCTCTCTCTCTCTCTCAAAAAAAAAAAAGAGTCATTTTCTTCCCAAAGCTGCCCCTGAATTCTATTCTAGTCATCCCATCTTTTCATACGTACCCTCCTACCTTCGTTCTAGAACTTTATACAAGTGCTCAATTATCAGTTTGTTCCATTATGAATCCGCCAAAAGATTTGGCTCTTGAAAAATGAATTAATTGCAGTAACGGATAGCATTTGGAGCTTTCTATTGTACTAACTCCTGTGCTAAGCACTCAAAAGTTATCACATTTATTATAATACTAATATGATTTATAGTATTTATACCATTTACGTCATTATCCATGCTTTAGACATCCATGGCACTTAAATATTTTTATGATTTGTTACAGTCATCTACGGGTGGATTCTGCAATTATTCCCATGCTGCAGGTACATAAACTGAGGCTTAAAGAGATTAATGAACTTGCCCAAGGTCACTAGCTGATGGGTGGTAGACTGCAGAGTCTAAGCCCTGGCTTTTCAGCTCAGTGCCAGTAGTGGGAACAACACAGATTTATCCAACCTTTTATAGCCCCTGGAAGCCTGCCGAAGACATAGAAGACACCTGGGATATATCTGTGGAGCACAGACTTGTACACATTGAACAGCAAAGTCAGACAAGGTCCCCCTGGATAAGGAAGCAGAAAAGCTCGGGGCACCTCAGGTTAAAATGGGACATCCTGGTGACTTCCCTGATAACACTCTTCCTAAGGCTTCCGGAGCCTCCTTTAGGGCGCTGACCACAACTGTGTGGCCACATGGCTATCTGTTACCATGTTTGTTAATCCACCTGTGTCCAGAAGGATGGCCTCTCTCCTTCAATAAAAAAAAGGAAGGGAGGGAGGGAGGGAGGGAGGAAGGAAGGAAGGAAGGAAGGAAGGAAGGAAGGAAGGAAGGAAGAAATTCATCTGCTTTTCCCGAATGCAGCTCATGGTTACGTCTCTGTACATTTGAGATGAAGAACGGCAGACAAGGTCTCCCATCGTTCTGACTCTAAAGCCTCCACTCACTAAACATGACCCATGTTGGGGGGTTTTCCCTTGCTTTGCCCCTCCGTCCTGGGCGTGCTCTGTGGTTGGATACCCCTCCCCCCCAGGGAAGAAGAGGCCAGTGCTCCAGAAAAGAGCGAGACTCCTGCAAGGTCTCTCCTCCCCAAGGACTGTGCCCTTTGGAGACTTGGTTTGATCTCACTTCAAACAAAGAAAGAAACGGGACACTTCTTACGGACCCTTAAGTCTCCTAAAGCAATAATCTTTTATCCTTCTTTTCCTTTCCTGCCACCCTGACACTGGTTCAGACTCCTGCTTCCCATGAAGACTGTGAAAATAACCTCCTTGCCGTAAATCAGAGGGTTCCCGAGTTTGGATGGATACCACACACACACACACACACACAGACATACACACACATAGACACTTATACAGACACACACAGAGACACACACACATACACACACAGAGACACACAGAGACACACACACAAAGAGACACACACACAGAGACACACACACCCCTCTCCTTAACTCGTCTGAGAAGAGACTGAGGCCCAAGGCGACCAGGTGACTTGGGGGTGTCTGAGACACCAGGAGAATCCCACCCAGCTCCTGGCCGGCCGCCTGTCTGGTCACCACACGGCCTTCAGCTGCCTTTTCGTTCTTGGGCTCAGGCTCCTGTTTCTAAAGACCGCTTTATAGCCGTCTCTTTTCTATGCTAATACGCAGAACTAGGGCTTGTTCCAGAATCTAGGAAATTGCACATTTTTTTTTTTGAAACAACAGATTGATTGTGAGCTGTACAGAGCTCCAAGATTACATTTCCTATAAATCTGTTTCCACTCAGGGCCCGTGGTGCCCAGGGGGCGGCCACCCCCGCCGCCCTGCGGGGGAGCCTGGTACTGCCTGCGTGCACAGGGAAACGGAAAGGACCCCGAGAGCACCTGGCTGCCGTTTGCTGGAGGATCTCTATTCACACGTGAATTTTGACCCCCGTTCTTTTTCTGTGTCTGCACTGAGGTCGCGTCCTGACTCGAGCAGGATGGCCACTGGGAGAGGGTGGAATCACAGAGAACACGGGAACTCCCACGGAAAGTCACTACGGTGCATTTCACTCTAAACTGTGAGATACAGAGCTGCTCACTACGAGCTAAAGCTTCTTGGAGTCTCCTTTGCAATGTCTGACAGCCCCTCATCTACCTCCAAGTCTGTGTTTTGCAGCACCTCCCCGGACTCCCCAGCCTTTGGGTTCCTCTCTCCCTTTCTGGAAACCAGGTTTTTGTACTACCAGCAGCCAGCCCGGTTCTCAGTTGGATTAACGGTGCAAAAAAAAAAGCCTTGAAAGCCCCCCCCCCCCCGGCCTGACCCATCTCAGAGGTTCCCGGTGACACACACACAGGCCGACGTGACGGTCCACAGAGGCCCTAGCACCTTCCGGACAAATCCAGAAATTCAATGTGCAGATGTTGTGAAAATGCAGAAGAGGAAGAGAACCATAAATGAACGTCTCACACCTTTGCAAGAGGTGCGCGAATAATCATGAAACAGGAAGAGTAAACTGGAGGTAAACATCAATGAAGAGTGTGGGGGGCTAAGAAACAAAGAAACTAATACGTTTTCTTCCACCTCCCGAGGCTACTAATCAAATGTTTCAGAGACGGAGCCACCACCGCGGGAGAACATCAAGTATCAAAATACTGGTGCGTGGGGAGTTCGCAGAAGCAGGGGAATTCCAAGGACCGGGAGGCAGCTTTGGGGGTACAGCCGGGGTGGACAGAGGAGGGACGGGGGGCAGGGGGGTTAGATTTCAGAAGTGGGAATGAGCCGTGTGCGTGCGGCGGAAGGAGAGCAGAACCCACAAGGCAGGAAAATTCTTGCCAGGGTGACTCAGAAACCGGGGGACTCAGGGGGCACCTAGCTAACAGACACCCGTCTGGAGGCCTCTGCTTATCATGCTTAATTCAATTTAGGATAAGGCAGAGACATCCTCAAATTCCCTCCCTGGAGCGGGCTTTTCTTTTTCTTTTTTCTTTTTTGTCTGAATCTCTTTGGCAAGAAGGGAGAGAGGGTCAAGGGTTCTTTCTGCGTCTTGTTTCCTTAGGAACAGTTTAAAATCAATACCCCAAAAAGGCAGCTCCAAGCTGGCAAAATCTTGGTTCCCTTCCACAGGTTGAAAAGCCTCCCCCCACAATCATAGAAGTCAGTCTAATTTTAACCGTTTGACACCCTTTCTCTCCTGCGACTCGGAAATAGCCGTGTGTCGTTGATGTACAAGGGCTGTCATCCTTCATCGTTTTATTCCAGTAACGAAAGTTCAGTGGGAGGACTTGTTCAGAGTTGGCTCCCCGTGATCATCAAAGAGATATCATATATATGTGTGTGTGTGTGTGTGTGTGTGTGTGTGTGTGTGTGTGTGTATATACATACATATATATATGATACATATTATATATTAAATATGTTACATACAGTATATATAATATTATATATATATATATATATATATATATACTGTATGTAACATATTTAATATATAATATGTATCGTATGACAGAGTGTATTCATTCAGCCAACAAATATACATTGTGTCTATATTGAGACCCATGCCGGAGGTGGGGGGATCCACGAGGAAACATGGCAGCAGGGTCTGTATCCTCATCTACCTGGGGCTCCGGGCAGGGGAGCGGCCCAGGCCACTGGCAGTGGCAGATTGTGATGGATACAGACAGGCAAGGGGCGGGGGGATGAGCAGGAATGGCCGTGGAGGCCTCCGCACCAAAACGCAAGGTGAGTGACCCACCAGTCACCCAGCCAATGGATGGCACAGCGGGTAAGGGTCAGGCGAGCTGTGGGTGACCTTGGGGGAGAGCCAAGGGGAGAGCCAGTCAATTCTGCCAACTAGGGAGAGGAAGAGAGGACTGTGGGCCTTGGAGGCGGGAGCGAGTAGAGATGAGACTGAGAGTGACGTTTCTCTTCAGGGGTCTTTCTGTCGAGTCAGCTCTAACCCCGTGTTGACATGGGGGTGAGGGTGGCGATAAGGAAGGGAGACAACCGAGAAGTGGGGGCCAGCCTGAAGCAGACCCGGGCTCTGCTGGAGGGGATCTGTCCACCAGGGGACTGGGGCCAGGACAGCTGGGGCTGCCCTTCTGTCCTCTGTGCCCGCACCAGCGGCCCTGTGCCTCTGAGACTCGGGGACAAGAGGGCGTACCTGTTGCCTTCAACTCTCCTTCAATCACAGATGCAGGGGCAAAGGAGGGGCTTTTGGGGTGCCTCTGGGACTGGGGAGACAGGACTCAGATACAGCAATAAAGAGGTCCCTGGCCTGACCTGTGGTGGCGCAGTGGATAAAGCGTCAACCTGGGAACACTGAGGTCGCCAGTTCAAATCAAAACGCTGCACTGGCCTGGTCAAGGCACATATGGGAGTTGATGCTTCCTGCTCCTCCCCCCTTTCTCTCTTCTCTCTCTCTCTCTCTCTCTCTCTCTCTCTCTCTCTCTCTCTCTCTCTCTCTCTCTGTGTCTCCTCTCTAAAATGAATAAAATAAAAAGAAATTAAAAAAAAAAGAGGTCCCTGGCCCAAAGCGCACCTTCCCTCACCTCGCAGCCTGCTGAAGTGTCCCGATGGGTCACAGCTCTTTATTACCCACAGAGAAGAAAAGGAATTAAGGTTCAGTGCCCAAGTCCGACCAAGTCCCCGGGAGGCTGCAGCCTGCCGTGCTGAGCACGGTCCAAAGGCTCGCAAGCCTGAGACCCGCGCGGGGCCATCACCTAGGACGAGGATGACGGTGGGGCAGCCTGGGCTCCACGGGGCTGCAGGAGGAGGGACAGCTGAGGTTGAAGGCGGCAGGACATCGAAGCTGAGCGATGTGCCAGGTGAGAGAAGGTGGTCCTGGGGGAGGGGTCTCCGCCATTTGTGGCTAGGTCCCCGGGGCTTTCTGCTCTGGTGGCCCTCAGGACCTGGCCCGTCAGCCCTGCTCTGCACATGCCTGTCGATCACGAGTGCCTCCTTTGTGTCTGCCTTCCGCTCCAGCTGGTCAGCTCTGCCTCCCGGGTCTCCAGTCTCGCGGTGGGTCCCGTGCTCAAGATGGCCCCCGCAACGCCCTTTCTCGTTCTCCGCAGCCACTTGCTTCACCATCCTCAGTGCTCCCCACACCTCACTGGGCAGTTTCTCCTCTCTTCCTTCTTGAGGGAAAGAAATTAGGGGTTTCAAATTTACCTGTGTGTGTAAAGGGACAGACTGGGCCTCCAGGGAGCCCTCTGATTGGCAGCTCAGCCTCTGCTCTGCTCCCGCCAGCCCCCCCCCCCCACACACACACCCCGCCCCCAGGGACGGCAGCCCATCTGCTCTCACATCGTCCTAAAGTGGCTTTAGCCACTGTGCTGACCTCTCCGCATCCTGGACGGCCTCACACACGTCTTAGAGGGCGTCTGTCCTGTCCGGAAGCTCAGATCATCCATTCCCTCCTCTGTGCAAGGACACACTAAATGTTTGATGAATGAATTCTGCTGCGTATGCATGTATATAATCCATATGAACCCAGGCGACATCCTACTTTCTTTTAATAAATTATGAAATATATTCTAGTACTATCAAATGGCATAATATACAATTATATAACATATACAGGTAACAATTAACTATGTCTTCCTATAAGAATAAGAGCCCCTGGAAGACAAGGAGTGTTTCTTTCCATCTCTCTAAGTCATATAGCTAAGACTTTAAATAAGTGTCAATTAAATGAATGAATCTGTTACGATCTTGCTGTGGACATAGAGATCTATTATTATAGTTAGCTAGTTTTCCGTATTTTTTAAGGCCATATAACTATCGGGCTTTTTTTCGTTTGTTTCTTTTTGTTTTTATAAGAAGGCAAGTATAGAGACTGGGGAAATCCTTTCCCTCACTTTTTTAGTTCTTGTGGTTGGTCATACAATTGAAGCAGCACACAGCAGATTAGCAGGAGAAAACAGAATCTGATACAGGCACACGAGGAACTCACCTAGGCATGACAACTCCAAAGATAATAAGGCAAGAGGAAAGATGCATGTCACTCTGTGCCCAGGAGGTTGGGGGAGGAGGCAGACAGCTCACGGGCAGATGAGCAGACACTCGGTGAACAAATCCGTGACGGGTCCCCTAGAAAGAGCGGGACCCAACGGGGAATCCAGCAAGCAGGTTTGCGCTTGGGCCGTCCGGGTCTGCCCCACTCACTGCCTCTCCTGAAACAGGCTTTGTTATCACCTGAATATTCTTAGGCAGGTAAGGGGGGAGGTGAAATAAGCAAATAAACCAACCAACACCTCTTCCTGAGTTCATGGGGTTTAAGTGCTTTCAGCTGGAAACAGCCAGCATGCATGCCCGTGGGGCTGGCATGTTCCAGAGAGACGCTCTTGCCCCACCACACAGGAAAAAAACTGATTTACAAATGCTGATGTTCCTTCTAAAGAGACCATAAATTCCAGACCCATAAAGAGGAAGATTGAGCCATTTATACACAAAAAGGTGTTTTTAAACCTCTGTATAATCAATAAAAAAAAATGATAATAATAAGATGACCTGATCAGGCGGTGGTACAGTGGATAGAGAGTCGACCTGGGATGCTGAGGACCCAGGTTCAAAACCCCGAGGTCACCAGTTTCAGCATGGGTTCACTGGCTTGAGCATGGGGTGGCTGACTTGAGCGTGGGATCATAGACATGACCCAGGGTCACTGGCTTGAGCCCAAGATCTCTGGACTGAAGCCCAAGGTCGCTGGCTTGAACCCAAGGTCACCGGCTTGAGCAAGGGGTCACTCACTCTGCTGGAGCCCCCCCAAGTCAAGGCACATATGAGAAAGCAATCAGTGAACAACTAAGGTGCCTCAACTATGAGTTGATGCTTTTCATCTTTCTCTCTTTTTGTCTGTCTGTCTCTTTCTCTCAAAAAAAATTTTTTTAAGAATTTATAAGGTTGGTATAATGCGCATCTTGTAATTTACTAAACGTTTTGCTGTAAGACTATTTAAAATAGTTTGTTCATCTGCTTCATTCCTCTTCATAGATAACACTTACTACTGACATTGTATCCAGTATTATAGATATACTATTTTCCTCTTCTTCACTAGAACAAAGCTCCATAAAGTCATTACCTTGTTTTGCTATGGCTGCACCCTAAGGGAAAACAATGGTGCTTCATAAACCTTTGTGGAGTGAATGAGTAATAAATAAACAATGGGCCCTGCTTCTCACTCCATCCTGCTGGCAGCACCCACTTCCGGCGTAGGGAACTCGCTGTAAGAAACGGTGAGAAGAAATTCATGTACCTAGGCTTAGAAAGACAGACCCGTCTCTGCGGTGCACTTACAGTTTGACCAAAGTTCAAAAGGACCTGGTTTTCACCCCAAAGTGAGAAACGACAGTGTCACCTGCCATTTTCTCAGTCCTTTTCCTGGGTCGCTCGGGGGTGTTGCCACACTTACTGCCTACCATGACATACGTACGTGACATTGATACGAAAATCTGAACTTACAAAACGGGTTAATTAAAGGGTGACTCTTTGCATTGCAGACGGATTCTTTGCTGTACAGGGTACGAAAGGATCCGTGTAAGGCTCCTTTAAACAGCACCTCCTCTCCCCAGTGTATCCAAGTGTTTATTTATAGATCATTAAACTGCTTGACCAAGACGCCTCAGGGCAGAGCAGCTGAAAGACAACTGGTCAGGAGGCCCTTCCTATGGGTGGAAGAATAATTAAATTTTGAAGACAAGGAGTCTCAGGAATGAGGCATGGAGTCAATGGGGAACGGGGACTCACTTGCCCAGACTTGTTCTCACCCCATCCGTCGGGCAACCCGCATACCTACATAGAAGATGTTTCTGTCAGACGTGTTCTCCGCGCCGCGTGGCCAAAGCCCAGCGCGTCCAGGGTCACAGCTCCGTTTGGCCTCCTTCTGGTTGTGCTGTAATTAAGAGGTGAAATTATTAAAGTGGCAGATGTTTCTAGCCCGAGGACCTGGGCCCCCCATTAAATCAAGCAGATGGTCCCGAGCAAGATAGCATCCTTTAATGAAGAAGTATTTGCAATTCATGAGCACTCAGGATGTCCATTTCTCTTACTCCCCCATGTTCTGCTTGTCAGGGGTCCCATTGTGTGTGTGGTGGGGGCGCGTGATGAATTAGGCAAACCCCTTCTGGTTTGGGACGGCGTCTTGCGCTGATGAAAATTAAAAGTATTATCTCCCAGAAGATCGAGAGATCCAGCTCTCCTGAGTGGAAGACTTCTCCTATCTTCCCTCTTCTCTGCCCGCTGATCTGTTGAGGGTCAGCATCTACCTGACAGCCCCGACCCAAGATATTGCTTTTGCCTCAAGGACCCAGAACTGTGGGAAAAGAAAAAAAAAAACAAAACAAACTTACTAGCTCCTCCATTTAAAGCTGTAACCGTGGAATTGGCCCTGGTTGCCTCTGGGGTTCACGTTGATCCTTTGCCAAGAAGACTGGCAGGTAGAAGCTCAGGAGAGACCCAGGCAAAATATCCTGGCCGGCTACTAGAAAACTTAGATTCTGCTTCTAATGCCTAAGGGCAAAGTGCACACACACACACACACACACACACACACACACACACTCGGAGAATCACAGTTTCTCCATTTTTATCTAGTCAATAAATGGTTATTAAGAACCTGGGCACTCGAGCTGAGAAAGGCGGGTCATCAAATCTGCCTTCTCTATCTCACGACAGAACACTGAGTACCCAAGGTGGTAAACGAAAGGACATTGTGTCAAGTAGGGTTGTATGTCCATTTAGGAGTCCGTGGGTCAGGAGTGACACCAGACCAGGGCGCTCTGCGGACTGTGTCCAACAAATAGCAGCCCTTCGTGCTCGTACACCCACCCCCTCGTAAAACGTAGGGCCACACGCAGGACGGGTCTTATGCTCATCCATTGGATGTCATGTTCCAGTCCTTTTTAAAAGCCGGAGTCTGTAAGCGACAGCCACCGTTGTGTATGAGAGAAGGCTGAGGTGCTCTAAGTCCAAGTTCCTGAATTTCCCTCTTCTAGAATATCAGGTAGACAGCAAAAAGGAAGGAAGGAAGGAAGGAAGGAAGGAAGGAAGGAAGGAAGGAAGGAAGGAAGGAAGGAAGGAAGGAAGGAAGGAAGGAAGGAAGGAAAAAAGAAATTGGATGCAGGCTTCCCTAGAGTCAGGCTGATCTAGTAGGTGTCTCTCTGCCTTTCTAGCACTTTCTCCACCTTCTCGGTCCCCCTCTGCCTCCTCCCTCTTCCACAATCCCAGCATCGTGGCACGTTCAGGGGTCTCCTTGTGCAATGACCCGGCTAGGGGGTGCATCAGTCTGGTAGGAGAAGAAAAAGGGTGTTTCTTTTCTTTGCACTTCTGAGTTCTTGGCTGAAACCCCTGCTGGGAAGGTCTAGCCCTCCTGTATTCTCCAGAGAGGGGAGAAGGGTTGGAAATGGAGTTAGTGATCAGTCGTGCCTACAGGAGGAAGCCGCCCTAAAACCCAACAGTCGGGGATCAGAGAGGCATCCAGGTCGGTGAGCACAGCCACACGGGGAGGTGACACACCCCAACTCCATGCGGACAGAAGCTCCTGTGCTCGGGACCCTCCCTGGCCTCCCCCTTTGTACCCCGTCCTCTGTTTGCTCATCCGAATCCTTTATCAAATCCTCTACTAAACCAGTAAAATACACATAAGCGTTTCCCTGAGCTCTGTGAGCCCCTCTAGCACATTCGTCGAGCCCCTGGGGAGGAGGCCATGAGGACCTGGTTTGTAGCCAAGTCAGAGACTGGAGTTGTGGGTAAACCTGGGAGCTACACCTTGCCAACGGCATCTGAAATGCGGGGATGGGGGTAGAGTCTGGTGAGACTCAGCCTTTCACCGGTGGGAGATGATGCTGTCTCCAGGTAAGACAGTGTGAGAACTCAGCTCCGCTCTAGGACAGCCAGCTACGGTCCCAGACGGGGATGCCGTCACAGGGGTGCCAGAAGTGTTGTGGCTGGGGTGATGATTTGAGAGGAAAAGAGACACACACAGGTACACATGGTCGCAGAGCTTCAATGCATCCTCAGAATATTTCTCTCGCTTCACCTCCTGGGAAGTCTTACCTGTGGTTGGAAACTTCCCCTGATAGGCTCCCCGCACACGGCGACTCGTGGACTCCAGAACCACCGGTCCATCCGGTCCTTATGGGGAACATCCTTTTTGATCATTCTTACAAGGCCAAGTTCTAGGCAAGGACTCCGAATGGCCGAACCTGGACTGTGTGTCTCTCTGTGGACCAGTGTCAGTGGGGACTGAGAAACTAATTAGCCGGATCTGCATACCACAGACTGGATAGATTAAACAACAGACATTTATTTTCTTGCAATTTCAGAGTCTAGAAGTACGAGGTCAAGGTGTCCGTGAGGTTAATTTCTTCTTCTGAGGCGTCTCTCCCTCCTTGGCTTGCAGATGGCTGCCTTCTCACTGTGCCCTTTCATGGTCTCTTGTCCCTACAGAGCATCCGTAGTTTCTCTCTTGTGTCCTAGTCTATTTTTACAAGGACACCAGTAATATTGGATTAGGGCTCAGCCTAATGATCTCATTTTAACTTAATCATTCCTTTAAACACTTTATTTTTTTATTGTAGTCAGGTTATGAGGGAATGACGGTTAGGGCTTCGACTTATGAATTTTGGAGTGAAGCACAATTCACTCCATAATAATCAGCTGCCTCACTCTCCGAGCGGGCCAGAGAATAAGGCTAGGAAGTCATTAACAACTATCATTTTAAACCACATGAGAGCAGCGTCCATGACGACACCACTCCCATTGAGTGCAGAGACTGCATCTTCAAAACGAGAGAGCAGGCAACATAAATAGAATAAAGCAGAGCAAGAATATTAATATTAGAGGAAGTAGAATTCAGGTCAAAGGCTAATGGGACAAGAGGTGCTGGGGTTTTTTATTTATTTATAAAAGGAACACTGTACAATAATGATAGGACGTCATAAAATGTCATGTGCCAAATAGACATAACCCCAAGGTCGCTGGCTTGAGCAAAAGGGTCAATGACTCAGCGTCCCCCCCCCAGTCCCCTCTAGTCAAGGCACCTATGAGAAAGCAATCAAGGAACAAGTAAAGTGCCACACAACTATGAGTTGATGCTTCTCATCTCTCTCCCTTCCTGTCTGTCTGTCTGTCTCTCTCTCTCTCTCTTGCTCTTGCTAAAAAAAAAAGAAAAGAAAAAAAGAATGCCAATACCATCTACTTCCTCTTTAAAAATTCTTTATATTGATGTTTAGAGAGAGGAGAAGGGAGAGAGAGAAACATCAATTTGTTGTTCCATTTAGTCATGCAGTCATTGGTTGATTCTCGTAGGTGCCCGGATTGGGGATCAAACCTACAACCTTGGCATGTTGGGACAGCACTCTCACCGACTGAGCTACCCAGCCAGGGCAACCTCTAATCCCTCTCAATGCAGACACTGCCACTGTTCTCACTATCAGTCAAACGGCTATTATAGAACTCTATAAAAACTGCCTTCTGGGTAGGGAAGAATCAGAGAGAACAAAGACTTCATAGGCTTTTGAGCTTCGAAGCAGGCCTTTATAAATCTATATTTTAAATACAAATTTAAAAGTCATAGCTTTTCAGCCAAAAAATTTTTTAAAAAAAGATGAAAGCTTTGATTTCTTAGAAACTTGGCTGTCAGTGGAGGAATCAGACATGAAGCTTATAATATCTATTGGAGTATGGGGGAAATCAGTCATGATATGAGTCTTTTCTGCCCAGAACAAGAAAAGATATCAACCTCAGGTAAGAAAGGAAGAATGAGAGGCTATTTGAGGTTGGAGATGATGTTAAAAAATGCATATGAGTACAGAATCTTCAGAGGACAAGGGTCTCAGAGTTGAAGGAGTGTGCCAGAGCGGAACAGGCCATTTTCAGATCCAAAATGGAGTCACTTATGCTAAGTCCCATATTAATAAACCAAGACAGAATTACAGTTTTCGGCCCTCCAAGAAATGGGATGCTAAAGCCAATCAATCAGGAATCACCTGGTCAGCAGTCATAAGATAATCAGCCTCCTAGACCCCTGCCATCCCATAAAGGAAAGTAACCTTGTAGTAACCAACCTACCTTTCTTTGCCTCATGCAACTTCCTTGTCCCTTCTGCCTGTACAAGTCTTTCATTTTGTGCGGTGACCCAGAGCTCCTCTCTTTAGATGGGATGCTGCCTGACTCATGAATTATTGAATAAAACCAGCAAGATCCTTAAAACCTGTTCGGCTGAATTCTGTCTTTTAAAAGGCCTACGTCCAAGACAACAAAATAAATCAAACCGTGGGTGTTACGCTGCCTTGGCTGAGGTTGGCGTGGAGCCCCCTGGACATGAAGGTGGACTGGCAGGTTCCTTGGGGGAAAAGCAGCTCAAGCTTTCTGCGCCTCCCACCCCTTCGTAGACCCGCCAGAGGCCAGAGCTCCTGTTTCCTCTGATAACCCGGCTATATTTCTGGAGGTCTTTCCTGTCTCAGGACGCTCCCCGGTGCTGTAACGCAAGAAAGGCGTGTCCTTGGCTAGTCCTAAAGGGCCTGTCGTACCAGATGAAGGGAAACTGCAAGGGGTGGACGGTAAGAATGAGGTCACACAAAATGACTAAACCTTTCAAAGCGCTGCTCATAGCAGCCTTGAATCGGAGTTATTTCGAGCTGAGGAAAACGGTGTCCCGAGAGAGATGGAGAGACGGACCCAAGGAAAACCAAGCTACGGGAGGGGCGGGAAGAGAATGCGGAACGCAGATTCTATGCTTCCCTGCTGGTCACCTCCTCCCTCCAGGGTCTCTGGGCATCGGCCGATGAGGGCTCCGGCCAGGATGAATGGCAATGAACTTTTAATGAGGTCTTAATCAAGAGCTTCATTACTGGGACTCTTGGGGAGCCCTTAGGAGACAAAAGCCGGTATTCAAGCCAAAAGGGCTTGGGAGAGCTCCCGGGTTCTGCCTCCTTTCAAGGACATCACTGTCCGCTGTGTCACCCCTTTGCTCCCACTGCCCCGAAGACCTGGACGCAAACAAAAGGGAGCCCTCGGATCTACTTTGCATGATTAGCTCTGGAGTGCCCTTGGCCTTGGCGCCCCTAATGAAGGAACGGAACAAATCCGCTCTGAAAAGTTGCATGGCATTTGCATATGCTTAGCCGCTCCCAATGTCCCCACTTCCTAAGACTGATGTGACCCTCATAAAACCCCAGGAAGCCACACTTTTCTTTCCTTTTCTTCCTCCTCCCCGCCTCTCTCTCCTGCCCCGGATAGCCTGGCCTGGCTTGTTGAAGGCCAATCTGACAACAAAGGGTAGCCCCCTGGCGGGGGGTTTCACACCTCTCCAAGGTGGAAGACTCCTCTGCCTTTATGAAGAGCATGGAGAGCTGTTAACGGTAGTTTGAAAATCCCAGCTTGACCTCATTTTCTGACTGGATACTTTTCCCTCAAAGACTCAGATGTGGGATATGCTCACGAATTGATAAAGCCACTGCCAGATTAAGGGACGTTCCCAATAAGCACTTGGTTTCCCTCGGTTTACTCAAAACGCCGCGGGTCTGTCATACGCATTATGTCCGGTTCCCGAGATCTAACTCGAGGGAAATTATTAGAGAATTTTGTGTACTCTGCTTCGAGCGCAGAGGCTCTAAAAAAAAAAAAGAGCAAATTTTTAAAAATTCAGATCTTGATGCCGAGTACACGATGCTCAAACAACGCAGTCGGCCATCCTGGAATTTTACTCCCTGAAGATTTTGTGAGCAATAACATGCCAGAAACAGGGACACGGCGGTAAGCGAATGACCTCGTGAGGGAGCAGGAGAGAGCATGAGAATACCCACTGATGGGGAGGGTCGTAGGAAGCAGTGTGGCGGCTTAGAAACAATAATGACATTGCCTCCGGGGCATTCTTTTTGCTGTGTCATCTCTGTTAACATTAGGGACTCACGTTAACATCAGCCAGGAAGTGACAGAGAAGCGATCACCTTACAAGTCACTCTAAGTCTGTTGGCTTCCTCTAGATCAGTGGTCCTTAACCTGGGTTCTGTCGAACCCTAGGGGTTCGATGAGTCGGTCTCAGGGGTTCGGAGAAGCCTCTGCTGCGGAGGCCAGAATAAAGTAATACCGTCATTTGTTGTGAGTTCATGCACTTTGGTGGTTTTGTTCTTTGAGCAAGGTGATGTTCATGCACGGCTCATTTTGTGCACCAGTAAAAAAAACATATACCTATGTCTTGAATTTGGGAGAAAAAATCATATTTTATTTATCACTAAAGAAGGGTTCGGTGAATGAGCCTATGAACCTGGTGGGTTCGGTACCTCAAAAATGGTTACGAACCACTGCTCTAGATGCTGTCGCCTCCATCCCTGTCCCCACCTTGCCCCCCTGTCACCTCAAACACAGGAGGAAGGGGAGGAAAGGGAGAGAAAGGTTTACCATGTAGCTACACCGTATCATCAGTGAATAAATGCTCATTGTTTTGTTTCCGCCAGTCCTTTCTGTGATGGGATGGGCACAGAGCAGTTCTAGAAATGGGAAGAAGTTGTATACTGAGGAAAAGAAAGGGTCGGTTCCCCAACCAAACCAGGTCCAAATGCTCAGCAGTCGCCAGGCACAGGACAACCCAAGGGGATTTCACGAGAAGGAATTTTATTGCAAGCACAGAATGCACTGGGGATTGCTCCCAGAGCATCTGACCCAGCTTTATTGGGGGGGGGGGTAGCACGCATAAACATCAAGGATGTCCCCACGTATCTGTCATCGCACAGATACGTGGGGACATCCCCACGTGCACATGCAGTGAGGAAAAAATGCCTGTGCATACACATCCCATGTTCAAACAAGGCAGCATCATTATAGACAGATGGCAAACGAGCAAATGAACAGATATTCTAAATCGTTAGCCATGAGAGAAATGCAAGTTAAAACCACAATAAGATACCAGCAAAACACCTGTCAGAATGGCTAAAATAAAACTGGAATGAGACACCACCTCACACCTGTTAGATTAGCTATTATCAACAAGACAGGTAATAACAGGTGTTGGAGAGGCTGTGGAGAAAAAGCAACCCTCACTCACCGCGGGTGGGAATGTAAAGTCGTACAGCCACTATGGAAGAAAGTTTGGTGGTCCCTCAGAGAATTAAGGATAGAGCTACCCTATGACCCAGCCATCCCTCTACTGAGTATTGACCCCAAAACTCGAAAACACTGGTACGCAAAGACACATGCACCCCCATGTTCATCACAGCATTATTCACAGCAGCCAAGACATGGAAACAACCAAAGTGTCCCTCAATAGAGGACTGGATAAAGAAGAGGCTGTCCATATATACAATGGAAATACTACTCAGCAATGAGAAATGATGACATAGTGACATTTAGGACACCGTGGATGGACCCTGAGAACATTATACTGAGTGAAATAAGTAAATCAGAAAAAGCTAAGAACTGTATGATTTCACACCGAGGTGGGATATAGAACTGAGGCTCATGGACACAGATAAAAGTGAGTGGTTTCCAGCAGGAGGAGGCTGGGGAGGAAGGAGAGTAAAGAGGGACAAATATACGGTGACGGAAGATGATTTGACTTTGGGTGATGGGCACCCAACCCAATCAACAGTTCAAATGCTAAAGAAATGTGTACCCGAAACCTAGGTACTCTATCGATCAATGCCACCTCATTATATTTAACTTTCTCAATAAATTTTTTAAGAGAGGAATCAATAAGTAAACACTACTGTTTGGCACTGCGGAGACGACCAGGGGGCTGAATTTATGGATATTAACACACTTTTTCCGCCTAACTCAGGGGATGTCACTTTCATTTCCATTCCTGGACAGGCCTCAGAATGTTCCTCTCCCGAGGACGGTGGATGAGCTGCAGGGTGGGGCTTCAGGGCCCGTCATGCTGGTGGTGGACGCCAGGGAGGTCCACGCCGGACTCGGGCAGACGTCGGGAGAACCGCAAGGCTGTGGGCCACTCCCGTTGATTGGATTCTCGCAGAAGCGGGCAAGAGAGTGGGGGCAGGAATAAACCGCTTCTCCCGGCAGCGGCAGCGGGCGAGCCAACGGGCACATCGCCCACGGGGGCGGGGGTTGGGGGGGGACAGTATCTGTAGCCTAATATGGGCTACGCACACAAGAGGGGCCTTCTGCCACGTGCTTACGTCTCCGATGAGGCAGGGTGGTTGCAGCCGGAAAACAAGAGAGCCAGCCTGCCTGCAGCCTTCCCCCTGCCGCGCCGTCTCTGCCAAGGACGGACCCTCTTCACTGCACCCATTCAAAGCTTCAGCCAAAAGAGGAGCATGGCGGCTCGGAGGGCTGGGTGGACCTCATTCCGAGACGCACGCCTGGCTCTCGCCCAAACAAAAGCCTCTTAGCCTGTGGATAACCCTGTCTTTTATAGCAGCAAAGTACGTAAGTGGCAATGGGGGCCAACAAGCCCCCAGGACAGATGGAAGGGGTTTCCAGACACTCTCGGGTGGAAGTCAGTGACCAGTCACCCAAGCCGGAGTCCTGGACCCTGGGAGACACCTACTCTGGGATCTAGACAGAGAAATGGTCATTTGGTTCGTTTTGACCCAAAGGAAGCTTGTGTTTAGTGAGCAAATATAACTGGGCGGGGGGGAGGGGAGTATAAAAATATATATAAAAATAAATTCTATTCAAAATCTTTGAGTCTGTAAGTTTTCACAGAGACACCTAAGAAAGAAGGGTCCCTGCCTTCCATTCCCCAAGCAAGGGGCTCCCTCTGCTGGAAGTCTGCTTTGGAACCCATAAACTGTGAATGACCCCTGGAATGATGAGCTGGGTGGGCGGGAAAACGGGGACCAGGGGTGGGGGGGAGCACCTGCCCGAGGCTAAAATCTTTCCTCTTCCCTTGTAAGTTCTTCCAGCTGAGCGAATCCTCAAAGCAACAAGGACAGATGAGCAGGAGAAAATGTAGAAGGTTCACTGCGGATGTGCGTCGCAAGATACAAGACCTCAGAGGCATCAGGCAGTTGAGATTTATAGGCCATTCTGGACAGAGGAGACGTGGGCAAGGGGACGGGTGCAGTCGGGGTCTGGGAACCCAACGGGGAAGGGAGGAAGCAGGCCAGTCACGGGTAGCAGAAAAGAGCAAGCAGTGTGGTCATCAAATTCTGGCCGGGCCGTTTAGAGACATTGGGACGCAGAGGAAAGCTGGCTTTGCTAGATTCCCTCCAGATCATCACGTTTATGCTAATTAATACATGCAGAGGTGAATGTGCTGAGATCCTCTTCCTGAAGTACGTTTTCCATCTGAATTCCTTTAGACAGGAAGGGAGGGTCAAAGGTTTTTCCTTCCTTCCTTCCTTCCTTCCTTCCTTCCTTCCTTCCTTCCTTCCTTCCTTCCTTCCTGACAAACTCCCACATGTGCCCCAACTGGGATCCACCTGACAACTTCATCTGTGGCCGATGCTCAAGTACCAAGCTATTCTTAGCACCTGAGGCTGCTGTGCTCAGACAAACCGAGCTCTCCTCAATGCCCAGGGCCATGCTCAAATCAATCGAGCCATTGGTTGTGGGAGGGGAAGAGGGAGAAAATGGGGAGAGGGAGAAGCAGATGGTCACTTCTCCTGTGTTCCCTGACCAGGAATCAAACCTGGGACATCCATAATCTGGGCCCACACTCTATATCCACTGAGCCACCGGCCAGGGCCAAATCATTTGTTTCTTAATAACCAGCTTAAGTCAATATCCCCAAAGGCACATTTTGGGGTGACAAAACTTTTATCTCCCTTAGCATTCATAATTTGAACTTTCAGGGTTGACCTCACCTGTCTAAATAAGTAATAAAAGCCTTTCCAATACTCTTAGAGCTAAGTGACCCATTTAGTAAAGTAAACGAACATTCATCCGCTTTCGGATGAACATGGAAAGATGCTACCAATCCGAGGGAAAAGCATAGAGAATGCTTTTCTGTTGTTATTAACTTGCTAGAGCAATACAATTATTCTGGGGGAACAGCCAACGGAACCCAGAGTAGAGAAAATAGAGCGCAGAGAAGGATTTTCTACTCAGCCCCTGACGGGCATTTAGAAAATGTTTCTCGGCGGCAGGCAGTTTTATCCGAGATATGAACTCACTATATATTTCTCAAAGATTTAGGTCCTGAAAAATGTCGCAGGCACCTCAAGATGATGGCCTTACCTCTCCGACTCCTATACCAGCCCGCCTGGTCGATGCAGATAAGCACATTGAAGATTTTTTGTATTAAGTCTGTAATGCAGGGACAAGGCTTGCGCATTAAATCTTATATTGCCTTTTTCCTGGCTCCACACGGGGTGCTTAAAAAACTCGCTATAAACTCCAAGCCCTATCCATTTGCAATTCTCAACAGCCAGTTAAATTTTGGAATCCGCAGATTAGACTGTGCACGATAAGAGTATGAAAAGGCATTGCCGGTGCCATCAAATCAACGGGTCAATCAGTTGTGGACTGGCTGGCTTAGAATGCCCAGCAGCCATTTGGCGCAGAATTGCACAGGAAGCGAAAACCACTAAATAAAGGTGAGGAAGACGAGTCTTCCCATCCGGTGGGCAACGAAACAAACGGGCATTCCCTCTGTCCTCACAGAGACTGAGCTCATGCCACACGTCAGCCTTGCACACGAAGGGCACTCACACGGTCTAACGAGCTGGGCGAGATGGAACATCAAGGTGAGGATGGCCAGTCAGCCCAACAACAGTCACAGAGCACCCTCTGTGACCTCCGTGGGAAATCCGCCTGAAAGGTTATAAATGGGAAGAGGGTTAAGATCTGTTCACCAAGGACTTACCTGACTTTCTAGAATGCGCGTGAAGGGGGCTTTATTCATTGTCACGTTGCACCGGAGACCCATGAGGCTGTCAACACGTTGATTCGGGATACACACCAGTGTAGAGAAATTGCTCGTCCTCACAGAGAAAACAAGTCTTCCTCCCCCTAAATCTACCACAGCCCTGCAGACGATCAATTAAAACGTGTGATGTTGAAATGAGTATAATTATACTGAGATACTGTGTGATAGCCCACTTTCTTTATTAGACCACGCAGGGTGATCGTATTTCCATTCTGATCAATTCTTCTACGCTAACATATTTAATGACCGCCCCGTATTCCCTGTACAGAGGCATCATAATTTACTTAAACGGTCTTTCGCCGTTATTTCCAAGCACTCATATTTGAAAAGGTCTAAAATGGGAATCTTTAAAGCTAAACCTTTCACGTGGCCTTGATTATTCTATTACAGTAAAATCCAAAATGTAGAATTGCTAAGTCAAAAGGAGAATAATTTTGATGCACGTTAACAAATTGTTTCTCAGAAAGGTCACTCCAATATGTAACTCTAAACCAGGGGTCCCCTAAGGCCATTTATCTGCCCCCCTGCTGCACTTCCGGAAGGGGCACCTCTTTCATTGGTGGTCAGTGAGAGGAGCACAGGATGCATCCGCACCCATAGTTCCCATTGAAATACTCGTCAGTGTGTTGATTTAAATTTACTTGTTCTTTATTTTAAATATTGTATTTGTTCCTGTTTTGTTTTCTTACTTTAAAATAAGATATGTGCAGTGTGCATAGGGATTTGTTCATAGTTTTTTTTATAGTCTGGCCCTCCAACGGTCTGAGGGACAGTGAACTGGCCCCCTGTGTAAAAAGTTTGGGGACCCCTGCTCTAAAACTAACTTTTCTATTTCAGTTTCATATACAAAAAAAAAAAAAAAAAAAAAATCTTAGCATGACCTGTAGTGGCGCAGTGGATAAACCATAGACCTGGGAACACTGAGGTTGCCAGTTCAAAACCCTGCACTGGTCAGGTCAAGGCACATATGGGATTGATGCTTCCAGCTCCTCCCCCCTTTCTCTCTCTCTCTCCTCTCTAAAATGAATAAATAAAAACAAAAAGAAATTTAAAAAAAAATCTTGTTTAAATTTGTAATTTTTCAGTTGTTTTTTTACCACGTTTTAGAATTCACTATTTGCAAATTCCCTGCTTATAACATTCACCTGTTTTTCTACTGGTCTATTTATGATTTCTTATTGATTGGCAAGAAATGTTTAAACACTTTATCAAGAATAAGAACTCATTAATATACATGTGTTAGAAAATTTTCCTCATTTGTTTACTTATGTAATACAGAAATATGTATTAAATGCCTACTATGCTCAAAGACATATACTAAAACCCACAGGCAGCATGAGAAAAAGAAATCAGGCAATCTTTATAAGAATAAACATATGGCTACTCATTGGCTCTAACAGCTACGCTGAATGAACACCAAGAGGCAGTATTTCCTCTAGCATTTTAAGAAGGAAAATCCTGTGTAGGTATTCAGATAACAGAAGGTCATTCTCAGTTATTCGCTGATACAGAAAACACCGCACCCACGTCTTTTGCGTGGTGAAATAAAATAGTTGAAGATATCCTACAAAAAACTAAGAAATAAAATCCACTTAAGAATTCAAGAATGGGGAAAATTATGGCATAAAAATACTGGGTGAGTCTGACCTGTGGTGGCGCAGTGGATAAAGCGTTGACCTGGGAACACTGAGGTCGCCAGTTCAAAACCCTGCACTGGTCTGGTCAAGGCACATATGGGAGTTGATGCTTCCAGCTCCTCCCCCCTTTCTCTCTCTCTCTCTCTCTCTCTCTCTCTCTCTCTCTCTCTCTCTCTCTGTGTGTGTGTCTCCTCTCTAAAGTGAATAAATAAAAATAAATAAAAAACTTAAAAAAAAATACTGGGTGAGGTCTAAAAGCTGTGAGAACAATGGAAATGAAATAATTGATGATACAGTTTAAAAAGTATAAAAATGATTGTTACCGCCTCCTTCTAAAGCATAGGCACAGTAGAAAAGGTAATTATATGAATTGTAAGAACCCATTTCACATTAATAAGAAATGAGGAATAGTGCATAGAGGGACGCTCTCGTCTGAATGCCTTTGTCCTCCCAAAATCCATAGGTTGACATTTTAATCCCCAAGGTGATGGGATTAGGAACTGTTTTCCGTTTTGTTAATTTCTGCTCTGCTACAATCTTTGCTACTTTCTTCTGCATGTGTAAGTTTTAACGTGCTTTTTCTCCCCGGTATTGTAAGACGGAAGGCTAGATTATGAATTGGAGCTCTTCTTTCTCACTGTAGTCGTTTACAGTTACACATTTCGCGTTAACCATTGCTTTGACTGCGTCCTGTACATTTTGATACATTGTGTCCTTGTTTTCATTCATCTCAAAAACCTTCTGATTTTCCTTTCGATGTCCTCTTTAACCCGTGTTATTTCAGCGGCGTGCTGTCTCATTTCCACATAGCTTTCTCAATTTCTTTCCCCGCTATTAATGCCTCGTTGCGTGTTATTGTGGTCAAGGAACATACTCGGTGTTATTTTTATCTTTTTAAGCGTACTGAGATTTATTGGATGGCCTCGCATAGGACAGATCGTGGAGGCTGCATTTGTGTATGTTGGGGAAGACTGTACGTTTCGGTGTTGTTAGATGGAATGGCCTATAAATTTATGTTAGGTCTGGTTGGCTTATAGACGTTTTCAGGTATTTTATTCCTGTGTTGACTTTCTGTGCACTTTTTCACCCATCTGGAAAGTGGGATATTTATAGCTCTAGCCATCTTGTTTCATTGTTCCATTGTCTATTTTCTCTTCACTTGTCTTCAGTCTTTGTTTCAACTATTTTGGTGCTTTAATATTAAGTGCGTATGTATTTGTAACTGTTATACCTTCCAGGTGCATTGAGCCTTTTATTGTTATAAAATGTTCCTCTTTATTTCTAGTATGGTCTGTATTAATTTATTATTATTATTATTATTATTATTCTTTTGAGAGTGAGACAGGAACATAGAGCTGCTCTTCTATGTGCCCTGACTGGGGAATCAAACCAGCAACCTCCGCGCTCTGGGAGCAACCGAGCCAAGGCTAATTTTTAATTTTTAGTTAAAAGTTATAAAAGAAAGTTTATGAAATACAAATGCAGGAAAGCCTCATTTTATTGCATTTCATAGATGCTGTTCATTTGTCTGTTTGTTTGTTTGTTTGTTTGTTTTCTTACAAATTGAAGGCAAGAGCCTCCAGCAGAAAGTCCATGACTAGACTGATGGCCGTGGTCTGGAACTGACCCGCAGGGTCTCTGAGGTATACCTGCACACCTGTACCAAGTATAATAAGCTGGTGAAGCAAAATTGCCCGCTGTCCAATCACCTTTCTCCCCTGCATTCCGTGGCCCCCTTTGCCACCTTAATCAATCCGTCAGAATCAGAGGAAGGGTAAGCTGGTCACTCCTGGAGATCTCAGGAGGAGGGAGCCTTTCGTCAGTGATGGGCAAAGGCACAGGAGGAGTGTGAGGAGCCTGAAGGCCACTTCCCGCTAGGTCCTTGCTACTCAGGGTGTGACCAGCAGCACCAGCACTAACCGGAAATCCTAACCCCACCCCAGACCCACGGAGCCAGAACTTGTATTTTATTTGACAGGAAACATGCTAACATTAAAATCTGAGAAGGTCGGAGGCTGTCACCACCAGCAGGGTTCTCTAAACCTCTCCAGACAGGGTGCGTTTGATGCCCACCACAGACACAAGCTATCAGAATCTCTGGGGTGGGCCCAGCATGGGGGGCCCTAATGTGCAGCCCGGCGTTGAGATTTTCCGACCAGTATTTCCCTCCCCCACACCTGTAGGATGACATTTATGATAAACACTGATTTGTAGAATCTTTTTTATCTACCGTCCCCATGCCAAGCATTCTACATCTGTTACCTCCTTTTAACCTCAACAAGATCAACACGGCCTTGATGTCTTCATCTCACAGGTAAGAAAAAGGAAGCTTAAGAGTTTAACTAGCACCTGACCAGGCAGTGGTTCAGTGGATAGAGCATCAGACTGGGACTTGGAGGACCCAGGTTCGAAACTCCGAGGTCACTGGCTTGAGCGTGGGCTCATCTGGTTTGTGCAAGGTTCACCAGCTTGGACCCAAGGTCGTTGGCTTGAGCAAGGGAGTCACTCAGTCTGCTGGAGCCCCCCAGTCAAGGACCATATGAGAAAGCAATCAATGAACAACTAAGGTGCCACAACGAAGAATTGATGCTTCTCATCTCTCTCCCTTCCTGTCTGGCCCTCTCTGTCTCTCTCTCCATCTGTCACAAAAAAAAAAAAAAAAAAAAAAAAAAAAGCTTAACTAGCGTGTCCAACCTCATGCTGCTGGTAAGGGACAGAGGACAGGCTCAAGTGCAGTGCAGGCTGCCTAATTCATATGCTCTTCATTATAAGGGAGACGCTTTGCTTGCTTGCTTGCGCCTCTCACCAAGGTGCGACCTTTCCAAGTTGAGAATTATATCATTTTCTCTCGATCTCTGGTGCCAAGTTCAACCTAGGTGCTCGCTGAATATTGCAGGATATTACATGCATCATGACCTTGATGTAGGACGGAGGCACACACTGAGAGGTCCAGGAGGTAGAAATATAAGTGAGACTCCGTTCAGCAACCAGGAGCAGGATGACACCATCAGCCCCCTCCCTTCCCCAGGACAGTGTCAGGAGCTCAGCTTGATGCCAGCCAATGTGATATCCAAATGTCCGGCCTCAGATCACAATCATGTAAACGCTCCACTGTATCCTCCCTCCCTTCCTTCTGAATGTTAGGTCTGTGCAGCCCGTGCTAACATTTCCCACACGTTAGGTGAGCGTGTGAATACTCCTGTGGTCACCACGCCGGTCATCAGAGAACAGGGCGCAAGAGCGGATGTCTACATGAACCCTCACGTCCCTCCCAGTCCATCTACAATTTCTGCTTCAGCTGCGATTCTCGGCCCTCTCCAATGAGTAGACCAGTGGTTCTTAACCGTTTTGAGGTACTGAACCCACCAGTTTCATATGCACCTTCACCGAACCCTTCTTTAGTGATAAATAAAATATGATTTTTTTTTCCAAATTCAAGACATAGGTCTATGTTTTTTTACTGGTGCACAAAATGAGCCGTGCATGAACATCACCTTGCTCAAAGAACAAAACCAACAAAGTGCATGAACTCACAACAAATGACGGTATTACTTTATTCTGGCCTCCGCGGGAGAGGCTTCTCCGAACCCCTGAGACCGACTCATCGAGCCCCTAGGGTTCAATAGAACCCAGGTAAGAAGCACTGGAGTAGACAATTGCCCGGGCTTCCGGAAGACTTGTACAAAAGCGAGATGCTTTTTTGGTCCTTTCACACCAAACCTACACTTTCCACCGGGGTGTCTCCCCTCCACACCAACCGGTGTTTCACACTCACAACCAGGTCCCCACACAAAAAAAAACCCGACAGAGATCAGTGAGTTACTCTGATGTTTATTTTAATGCATCTTAGTCCACACCGTTGGTATAAAATGAGAAACAAAGCAAAGCGGGGTTGAGGGGAAAAAAGAAGGTCTGGAGTCTTAGCATCAGAAGGGCACCACATACACATCTACAGTTGGTGGCCAATACAAGTCATTGCCAGACAGTCCTTGGAGACAGAGGACAGTCTAGACCCCGCTGAGCCCCGGGAACTCATGGCTCCAGAGGGTCCAGAGACTTGTCCAGAACGCTCCGACCGCAAGAAAAATGTGGGAGGGGTGAACAGCGGTTCACATTTATTATACCAATAAGACATTTATGATACTAATAAGCGCAGCCTCACTAGTTAGAAAAGCAGTTATAGACCATTTATATTACACAGAATTACTCAGAGCTCCCCATTCTACTTTAGGGTGTAAAACTGTTCGTTGAATTTCCAGTGAGTCGTTTAGACGATTAGTGATAACAGGAATGGTAAATACATAGCACCATTTCATAGGTTTTCTGTTGTTTTTTGGGGGTTTTTTTGTCACCAATTTCTCATCGAGACGTGTGGCCGGGACACTCACCCCTCAAAGGCAAGTCTCCGAGAGCCACAGCCGTGATTTCTGCCGAGGGCTCCAGTTTCGGGGTCTCGTCCATGCGTGCGCACGGGAGTGTGGGCCGTGGTGTCTCTGGGAGAAACACACTAGGTCACCCACAATAAGTGGGCTTTTTGGCCATTTGGGGTTTCTACCCACATTTTGATTTTCTAAATGAGGTGGCGTGGGAGGGAGGTATCTTCTTTCAAATGAAAGGGAAGGGGGTGAGATGGAGTTATTTTCTTTCTGGGCAAAATAAAAAATAATGAAAAACAAAACAAAACAAAAAAAATACTGAGCATGGTTATAATAAGGTTAGGATGTCAAAGTTCCTTAGCTACTTCTTTAAGGTTTCAACACAAGGCTGATGGTCAACATATAAAGCAAACAATACTATGTACATATATGTAAAAAGTGTTATAAATAGGTTTTATAAACCATAGATATTATATACATCTTCAATCAACACGGACCCCTCCCCCCACCCCCACCCCCAACTGCTTTTTGCTTGGTTTGGTTTGAGTTTGGGTTTTTTGGACTAGCTATTTTCTTTTTTTTTTTTGGTGGGTTGTTTGTTTGTTTGTCTTTGTGTCTGTTTTGGGTTCCCTTCCTCCCTGCCCTGTGTATGCTCAGAGCCTCGGACGAACCGTCTGGGCGCCTCATTCGCGTTTCCGCAAGATCACGTAGATGACCCCGCTGAGAAGGGCTAGCGGGAAGGCCACCCAGGCCAGGATGTAGGCGAATCCGTAGGAGTAGTCAGAGTTGAGGTGCCATTCAGGGTGTCTCACCGTGTAGATGGCAGCCGCGCTCATCACACACAGACCTGGGGAGAAGGGGACACTCGGAGTGAGCGGGGGATCACAGGGGGACCCCTCTCCACCACCCCCCAGGCAGGAACCCAGACAGCCTCCCGCACCTCTCGCCGCTCCTGACCACACACGCATGCACACACGCACGCATGCACGCACGCACAGGCCACCACACAGGCTGCAGGGGGCGGGCATGCAGTGTGAGAGCACACAGAGCTCTAGAAGGATCTGCTGTCAGGTCCAGAGTCCAGAGGAGAAGAGGATTGCAGATGCAGGAACATGGGAGGCGGTCTGCTTCCCATCTGTGTGACCCGGTCATCGTCCCTGTCAGCTTTGTTTGTTTGTTTTTCATTGATTTGTGAGAGGAAGAAAGAGACAGACAGACAGGAAGGAAGAGAGAGAGAAAAAGAAAGAGAGAGGAAGGAAGAGAGAGAGGAAGGAAGAGAGAGAGGAAAGAAGAGAGAGAGAGAGAAAAGAAGAGATAGAGGAAGGAAGAGAGAGGAAGGAAAAAAGAGAGGAAGAAGGAGAGAGGAGGAAGAGAGGACGGAAGAGAGAGGAAGGGGGAGAAAGAAAGGAAGAAGGAGAGAGGAAGGAAGAGAGTGGAAGGAAGAGAGAGAGAAAAGAAGGAGAAAGGGAGGAAGAGAGAGAGAGGTAGGAAGAGAGAGAGGGAGAGAAGCATCAACTCTTTCACGTAGCTGTTCCATTTAGTTGTTGTGTACTCCTTGATTGCTGCTCATGCATGCCTGAGCAGGGGTGAAACCCACAACTTCTGACATGCCAGGACAACTCTATTCATTGAGCCACCCGGCCATGGGTCTTTGTCATCTTTTCTGCCCCATTTCTGTTGCTCTGTCACCAACTCCCAGCTGGCACAAGGTCGCCAGTGAGAATTTGGGTTGCAAGATATACCTGCCTATCTCTTTCCAAGGATGGCTGGGTATGGGAGCTGAGGACCTGTGGACCACTCTACAAAGGAGTAGGGTGTTATCCGGAGAGCCAATGAACGTGAAATGACACTGCCATTCTCTGAGTCACGTCACGGCCACAACATGGGGCCTCCGGCAGAACCCAGGGGCAGAAGCCCACGCTAACCGTCTTAACAGGACTGCCTGACATGTAAGAGACAAAACAAGCCATGCCTGTGGGCACTGCTGGGCAGACAGAGAGATCTCCGGGGATGAAGGGGTGAGGAGGAAACGAGGAGGGCAGACAGGACATGAGAGGGACGCACAGCCACAGAGGGAGGAGGTGACCAGGGCAAGCTCACTGCACCGGGTCCCTTTCCCCGGTTCTCGGTGCCTCCGAGGTCGGACTGGAAGCCACAAGAAGGCTGAGACGACATCACATACACCAGCAGAAGAGCAGCCCACCCTTTCTTGCCCACCACCGCAGCCCTCTGGTGTGGGAAGGAGAAGAAAAGCCTCCACCTGGGTCTTCACAGAGCCAGCAAGTTCCAGCGTGACAGTCCCAGCCCACCACGACAGTCAGCATGCCCTGCAGGGAGGGGCCCAGTGCCGTCAGCACGCCAGGCTGGAGCCGCACAAAGCCGGCTCTGTTTCCTCCTGAAAGCAGGCTCTTTGAAAGGCTCTGAGTGAGTCCATTATGAATCCAGCAGGCCATGTGGGATTCCTGTGGTCCCCAAGTTCCCTGTGCGCTGAGCCACCTACACCTAACCTCGCTGCTATTTGTCGGGACACTGTAACTTTGTTTGAATAAAGTGCAGAATGGGGACTATGTCCCATTCAGCACCCTGATAAGATTGTCCTTCTGCATGTCAGAAGAACAGAAAACTCCCACTAAAACTGGCCCCCGTTAAGAAAGCCACACAATAGTCTCAGAGCGACAGTGGGACCGGATCCAGGACCCCGCTACCTTACTGCAAGTTAGGAGACACCGGAGACCTCTGTATCACAGGGGCCACCACCACCGCCGGCCGGTTTCTGTTTTAGAAAACAGTTATCGATCTACTGGGAACACACTCTGTTTGCCTTGAGATCCACGACCCTCCATGATCTTCACCTACGACTCCAGGGTTCACTTCTCCAAAGCACTAAGTCCTGTCTTGAAGAAATACTGAAGCTGTCTCTTCAGCTCAGATCGCAGCTACCTAACAAGGGCAGGGCTACAACAAGAGAAGCAAGAAGCATGACCCAAGGAGAGAGGGAGGTATAGAAAGCATGCTAAAAGGCCGGGACAATGCTTATTGTTTCGGCTGAGCTTCCAAATGGGGTGTGTGCCTAACCAGCGCTGGCATGAACAAGGCCACTGTAGCCATGGAGACCAGCTGTGCCCAGATCTTGCTGGCAAAGAAAACGCCAAAGAGAAAACATCCCATCTATGACCAGGAGGGAGAGAGAGAGAGAGGCAGGAGACAACACACGTGCGACAACTAATTAGCACTTAATTAATGCTTAACGTATGACATGTCCCCTCATGGAACCTCAGGAGTCAATGAATGTAGCTTTTGCTTCACAGAGCAACTGACTTACTTACAAAGCCAAAGACAAGCTACACGCTTTCTAATGGTTGTTCTCAGGGGAACGAAGTCTTAGGGAAATGTGAGATTATAAGGTTGTCTTTTGGGAATGCCACAGATGCACCCTGGAACCTAGAGAAGTTAATGTCCTAAAATAGTCCCTAAAAGTCAAACATTGCTTCTCACAAGTGGACTGTGACTTCCTTTCTCAGCAACCAGCAAATGAAAATGAATTGATGAAGATTCCCCATGATAAAGGTTCCTCATGATGAAGGTTCCCCATGATGAAGGTTCTCCACGATGAAGGTTCCTCGTGATGAAGATTCCCCATGATAAAGGTTCCTCATGATGAAGGTTCCCCATGATGAAGGTTCCCCGTGATGAAGGTCAGTGAAGCCACTGGCACACTGGGAGGGGCCCCGCTTTTCCTACCGGGGAGCAGTCTGTGTTTTGGCAGCGACAGGGATGCCCTGAGGGTCCGTGCTTTACAGTGACAGGGACACCTTGAGCGGGGCCTGCTTCTGGGAGTGTAGGTCACATAGCACAAAAGTACCAGCCATTCAAGAGTTCGCAAGCGCTTCCGCCTGTCTCAGGATGGCTGAGTCTGAAACAGCTCCCAGGAAATCCTCCCTAGAGCCCTGTTGAAGAGGAGACCTCAAGTCCCCTTTAACAATGGCAGCAACTGCAGGGGACTGAGGTAGAGCCCGGAACTGTTGGAAAGGAGCCACGAAGGTGCAGAAGGCAAAGGAAGAAATGGTGGGAATCTTCTAAACTTCCTTCCTCTATTCCGCTCGGCTCCACAAACCCGTAACGAGAACCCACCGTGTGCAGGCACCGCCCCAGGTGCTGAGAGCACCCAGATGAACGAGGCCGGGTCCTGCCTTCAGGTATCAGTGGAAACGTCCAATATTGTACGATGTGAGAAGAGAGGGAGAGAGGAATGCACTCCAGGCCCCAAGAGCATCAGGGATGAAGTGTGAGCACTGGGCATTTTTTTTTAAAAAAAGCACCCTGTCTTTTAAAAAGGTCGTTCTGACGTGCAGCTAAGATGGAAAAGCACTCAACTAGATGATGGCACTGAGTCCAAACTGGGGAGGGGGGGGACCTGGAGAAGTCTGGTGGCAGAGGTGGGGCCGACCTGGGACTGAAGGGGGCGTCCAAGGTAGCCAGGCGGAGAGAGGAGGGAAGGGAGTCCAGGTGAGCAAGGCGAGGGAGACTGAGTGTCCCCACGGTACAGGGAGAGCCCACCTCGGCCAGGAGAGGGGGCCGGAGCCGTGGGCTGAGGAAGTGGTAGTGGGACACACATCTTCAGCGGAGGAGAAAGGAGGATCAGGTGTGTGTTTCAGGAGATCATCCCAACAGCAGAGTGGGAAACAGACTTAGGGGAGGGGACAAGAGAGGGGACAGCAAGGTGCACGAGTTGGCTTCTGCACAGCTGCAGTGGCGTGAGGACTAGAAGAGAAATGGACGCATCTACACAGGATGCCACCCAAGGGCCAGCCTTGGTGGTGCCTCGAATAGCGGAGGAGAGGCGGGGACCCTGGCCTGCCTGTCCGGTGGGTTAACCGGGGTAGCGAGGAAATAGTAATGGCTTGGAAGCCTAGAGAATAAACAGTTTCAAGCAGTGAACAGTCCACAGTGTTGAAAGGAGTTGTGGATGAATTCAGCAAAAGGTTTAAGAGTGGAGACCTCGGTAACCTTTTTTTTGCAAAAGAAGTTCATTGGAGCGGAGGCCAGAGTGCAGTCCGCCGGAAGGCGAACATCACGTGAGACCCCAAGCTGGTCTGTAGAAGGTGCCTCCCTGGCGTGGGTCTGAGGAGTGAGGGCGTGCCTTTTCCTCACCCCACCTCAGCCTGAGGGTGGCAAGCTGGGGCAGGAAGAGGCTGGAAGGGCCAATGCTCTGAAAGCTCCAGGTGCTGAGAGCACCCAGATGAACGAGGCCGGGTCCTGCCTTCAGGTATCAGTGGAAACGTCCAATATTGTACGATGTGAGAAGAGAGGGAGAGAGGAATGCACTCCAGGCCTCCTCAATGCTCTGAAAGCTCCAGGCTCTGTGTCCGAGCCACACCAAGCCTTCTCTGCTGGCCCAGCTTCCCTCTTCAGCACCCAAGGGAACCCTTGCAGCCTAGAAAGTCACCCACAGCGTTCTAGATTCTGCTCTGGGCGTGGCCAGGGCAACATCCAGAACAACTCTCTCAGGAGAGGTTTCTAAACGGGGTGTCCATCGGTCTTTGAACGGAGGGAGGCCACCAGGCTTTGCTTCACTTCCCAAAGTACTGTACCTTCGTGCCCGTTCTGTACTATCTCTGCATCAGTCTGTCTGGCCAAAGAAATGAAACAAATGGGAAAAAGAGAAACTCCCTCGGGAGAGCACTTCACCCGTGTTTTCTGTTCCTTTCATGACAGTAAATAGTAACGACACATGTGACTCGAGTTTGACTCCGCCCACGGAACACAACGAAGCCCTCATCCAACCAGTAGGTGACCTGGGGTCTAATGTTACGCGGCAGGCTCGGAGCTAGCTAACCGCTGGGTGCAAGAGGTGAAATAGAGGAAAACGTGCATCTCTTCCTTTCAGGCCCCTATCTTCATGAATTTCTTCACGTTTTCCCACCCAGCGCGACCCGACCCGACAGAGTTAGGGGTAAGGGTAGCTAGCTACTCTCTGGGGATAGAAGTCTCCAGGCTCTGAAAATAAGAATGATACCAGAACCCAGATGCAGGATGAGGACGGCCCCTCTCTGAGAAGGGGGCTTAGAAGAATCAATGGCACGTGAACAGGATGCGTTGTCTGTGGAGAAATGTCCTAGAAGACCTTACAGTGGGACTAGGGGCAGGTGAATGGCCACAACAGTGGTTCCCAACCTTGCATGAACCTCACAGCGGCCCCACCCAAGAGCTCTGGAGTAGGACATTCCAGGGATGAAGTCTGAGCACTGGGCATTTTTTTTTTTAAAGCACCCTGTCTTTTAAAAAGGTCGTTCTGACGTGCAGCTAAGATGGAAAAAGCACTCAACTAGATGATGGCACTTAGGAAGCAGCCAACCTAAGAAACGTGTAGCCAAGGAAAGCCAGTTCCTCCGTGTGAGACTGGTGGCTTGTTGCGAAAGGGGAGAAGCACGCGGCAGCCCAGCAGGTGGACCGGTCGCCACGTGCAGCGCAGGGTCCGGAGGAAGGCAGAGACCGCTCCTCACTGTCTAGTCAGCCCCGCAAGCCCCACCCCCTTGCCTTGCACCGGCCTTTCCTGTTCCTTAGGTGAAAGGTCTGTAAAGATCCCAGCTAGGCCCTCCGGAAAGAAGCTATGTAGACATCATCCAATCTGCAACGGTCACCTGAGAGACTCGGCCAAGATTCTGGTGCCTTCCACCTCAAATGCCTTAGGCTTTCAGGAGGCACCTGCCCTGTCCAGAGCTTGTCTATTGTGGCAGGAATGCTCCTAAGATTTTACATCCCATGATGGTGGGGCTACTTTCTTTTTCCTTCCTCCATCCCTCCCTCCCTCCCTCTGTTCCTTCTCTCTTTTTGTTGTGTGTGTGTGTGTGTGTGTGTGTGTGTTAGTTTTTCTGATTGGTTCCTCAGTATTAAGCTGTGAGTTTTTCAGGGCTGGCCCCAATTCTCAACTCCAACAACCTTCCCCTCCTTTCCTCTCTAGTGAGCGGCTTCTTCCTGGGCTGTGAGTTGGGAAACACACAAGATACGGCTGATTTAGAATCGTCAAGGCATTAAGAGTCAAGCAAGAGTCAGGAAATCTCTGAGTCAGATCCCTCCATCTTTTTTTCATGCTCAGTGTTAACAGGAAGACTCTACAGCTAGTTCCAAAGCAGCACTCCAGAGGCCTGAGCGTCCTAGGAGACCGACGTTCAGATCGCGTTGGACTGGGGAGTTCACAGGTAAGACCAGAACACCCTCAGGACTTAACAAAGGACAACTGGTGCGCTGGCTCGACGTTTCCGATGCAAGATAACGTCCCCTTCAAGGGCAGACAGCTCCGCGGACGGAGCGATAACCACACCACGGGTCTCGTGAGAGATGAGCGGCTAGATCTGAGGAGGATCGAGGAAGGGCAGCCCTACCTGCGTTTCCAACCCGGTGGTTTTCAATGCCGAGTTCCAAAAGGCTCCCTCGAGCTCAGGGGATACGTGAAGATGGACAGTAACCACACTTGGGAAGATGAGGAAAATCTAAACACTTAAGTTTTGCACCGGGCTGAAATACTTGAACACGCAGGGCAGCCACAGCATTTCATCTGCAACTGACTGGGTGCTTATCTCTGGACCTCGGGTTTTGACTTAAAACGATGCTGTTCAAGGAGCACTGTTGTTACAGAGTGTAAAGCTAAGCTCTCTCGGGGTGGGGGGTGGAGGGCGGGAGGGAGAGGGTGCAAAGGAATAGTGCTGAGAAGCCCTTCAATAGCAACAGCTTTTCTGAGCCCAACCCCTGTGGTTTAATTTGCCCTCACGGCGCAGGCACTTAGGAGCCAGCCACCGACGTCTGGGACTTGGGAATAATGTACGATGCGAGTCTGCATGGATCGTTCACTGTAAGTCGATTCAATAAAATAATAATAACAGTAAGACCAAAAGCAGAGTGTCTACCTTGGATGTTGTGTTCCTTAAAAATTTTTGGTGTAGCCTGACCTGTGGTGGCGCAGTGGGTAGAGCGTCGACCTGGGAACACTGAGGTCGCCAGTTCAAAACCCTGCACTGGTCTGGTCAAGGCACATATGGGAGTTGATGCTTCTAACTCCTCCCCCCTTTCTCTCTCTCTCTCTCACACACACTCTGTGTCTCCTCTCTAAAATAAATAAATAAAAAGAAATTTTTAAAAAATGTGCAGCTATTTTTTAAAAAAAATTTTTGGTGTAGTCTGTATTTCTGACTATAAAAATGGTACCAAACTATCTTCAGTCCCTGTGGTACAAGGAGTGTAATCATTCACTATCCTAGCAGGGTGGACTTGCATACTCAGTGTGTTCTCTGCTGGTGCCAGCTTATTTATCAGTAAAGTAACAAACATGTCTAGATCAAATAGAAACATTTTATGAAACTTCTGCTTCCGAAGACTAGATTCCTTTATCTTGAGGATACATCCATTGATACAATAGATATGGTCACCATTTGAATTTATTTCACACTCAAATACGGTGAGCCAAAGCAATGCCAGCATACATTCTAGCTTTGTGTATGACTTCCGGAAATTTGAGTGAATAACGATAACTCTGCTTCTAATATACCTAGAAATGACCTTCACGGAGTCATTAGTAACTCAGCCAACCTGGTGACAACCCAGGAGCTTGGTTTGGTGTAGAAAACTGTGCAAGTAGAAAAGCACTATTTGTTTGTGAAATCCTGAAACTGTATATATTGAAATGTTACATTTATGTATTTAACGAGAAGTGGATCTCCAGGTTACTTCCTTTTTCCCCAGAAAGGATACATCTCTGGCTTCTAAAAAAAGGTCATCAACATTCAACTTCAGGCTGCGTCTTCCCATACAGCTCTCTGCAAGCCATTAGATGCCCTCATCGGCTCATCCATCCAGGGCACATGGGCTGTTCTCAACCCTCACATGACTGCTCCTGAGCACAAGGGGGTGACTCAGCACTATGGACATTCTGATAAGCACTTAAAGCAAGAGATGCTAGTGTGACCAGATGGTGGTGCACTGGATAGAGTATCAACCTGGGAGAGAGGTTTGAAACCCCGAGGTCACCAGCTTGAGTGCAAGCTCATCTGTCTTGAGCATGGAGTTGCTGGCTTGAGTGTGGGATCTTTGACATGATCCTATGGTCACTGATTTGAACCCAAAGGTCTCTGGCTTGAAGCCCAAGGTTGCTGGGTTGAACAAGGGGTCCCTGACTCGGTTGGAGCCCCCCCACCACCAAGGCACATATGAGAAGCAATCAATGAACAACTAAGGTGACACAACTATGAACTGATGCTTCTCATCTCTCTCCCTTCCTGTCTCTCTCTTTCCCTCTCGCTCTCTTTGTCTCTCTCTCTCTCTTTAGCATGAGATGCTATGCCATTTGCCTACTCAGTCAGAATGCAGAACATCTCACGGTACCCAGATGTGCTCTGGCCCATAGGGAGCTCGTCATTTATTAACCTGGGCTACAGAATCCACCACCACCACATTTGCCTCTTACGTCTCTACAACGTCCTGCTGACTCAGTGAGCTGTCAGTCTACGGACAAAAGGACAAGAAGTAGGACGTGAGTCAAACTCTAGAGATGGGACTGGAAGGTGTCGCCCTCTGTGGCAGAAATTTCTAGGGCTCTGCACACCATATATCTGGAGAACCTGTCGGCGGGGGGGGGGGGGGCGTTTGGGAAGGAGATAAAGATCTGTGGGTGTGTTGGCAGGGTCCCGGAGTTGAAAAAGATGGCAAGTTTCACAGCGGTGTCAGAAGTGACACCTGCCAGTGACAACGGTAAGTCAAAGCCCAGCGGAACCGAGGAGAGGGAGAACTTGTGAGTGTGGTTTTATCAGGTCGGGGTCACTTTCTGTGCCGGGGCTGGAAAGGCTCGATGGGGCATAACAGAATCTGTATAAATCCGTCCTCAAGACTGGCCTCTGCCGCACTGGTACCCTCAGTGTTCAGGGCGGATGATGCGCCCAGACTGTAGCTTCCTTCCTGGCAAAGGCTCTGGGTTTGGTTAGGGCCCTTCCTTCCGGAGCCCCCACGTGCTATTTCCATCGTTCCACAAGGAAGTGGGTATTGCCCATTTCCCAAATTCCAAGGTACACACACACACACGCATGTGCACACGCACACGCACACACACACACACATCTGTCCTTCAGGAACCCGTCCAGTGGGCAGACTCGGGAAAATCGATCATTCCGGGGCCACATCCTTCTACCAACTGAGCGGCCCACAGCCGCAGATGGGCCCCGCCTCCCCACGGACAGTGTCGTCTCCACTTACCGGCCAGGATCTGGAAGAAGCCCGTGAGGTAAAAGCGGCCCCCCTTGGTGAGCGTGAAGAGCTGGCAGAAGAACAGGAACAGGGACAGGACGCTGAAGATGATGGACAGGATCATGGTGGCCTGGACGGACTGCAGCCATTCTGGAGGGAAGAGGCACCGGGTTAGTGCCGGCCAGCCGGGGCCCGGTCCGGGCTCTGTGGCGGGGAAAACCCAGGGCCTGGGGTGCCGTGACCCTGGAGAGCCACAGTCCTCCCGGGCGGCACAAGCTCTCTTTCGTGAGCAAAACGCGACAATCCACTTTTGTACTCCTGCAAGTCAGCTGTGGACACTGGAAGGAAAGGTCGGAAGAAATACCCACAGTCCTGCTACTTAGCAGTTAAACTCCAGGTTAAAATAGATACATTGAATTGCCTTCCAGTCTGGTTTTCCCCAAACGTATCCCTTACACAGACAGGTGTGTGTGTGTGCAAGAGGGTCCAGGCCCCGCCCTGCCTTCTCTCGTCTTGCCCTCAGAGGTGTTTGAAGGGCGTACTGGAAAGCCTGCAGTGCAACAATAGTTTAAAACCGCTGTTCAACATATCGGCGTTCCCCCCCCCAAAGAAAACCCGTTTTCTCAGCCAACATGTCTTTTTCTCGGTCAATCCCGATCCTCATCGCTGACCTCCGCACAGAGCGGTGCGTGCTGGGTCGGCTCCGGTGGGCGGGGAACACGGGTTACGCCTCCGCACCTTGAGCGCACTCCCCAGCCTTCCAGCAAACCTCCAGGCTGCCAGCAGAAACTCAGGCAAGGAGGAGAATCCTGCAGTCCATCATCTACCGCAAAACAGCGTCATCCCAGCAAGCGGCGGGGACAGCCTGGGTCCAGCGCTCCGGAGGGAGCCTGGCGGCCTCCGCTGAGGAGAGCTGCGTGTGGCCTTGCCCACCGTCGGCTGCGTCCTTTCTTCCCGGTGCCAAGGCGGCACTGGAGTGGACACCGCTCTAAACAGGGAAGAGCGGCTGCAGGGGCCGCAGAAGCCACAGGCCTTCACCCTCTGCGCTCGGGAACGGCGCGTGTGTCGTGGAAAACCGCACGGGTGCTGAACGCAGCCTTCAAAGCTGTGGCCTGTGGGTGGTTTACAATCGCCACCCAATAAAATGAGCCTGGTTTGAGTGACACGGAGGGGCTCGTGGCAGAATTTTATAACGTGCTGGTTAGCCCCGGCCGGATGGCTCAGTTGGTTAGAGCATCAGCCTGAAGCACGGAGGTTGCTGGTTCAATCCCTGGTCGGGATACAAAGAACAGGTTGTTTTCCTCTCTCTTTCTCCCTCTCTCCCCTCCTCTCTCTCTAAAATCAATCAATAAATTAAAATTTAAAAAAATAATAATAACAAATAAAGGTGCTGGTTAGATTAAACGTTACTAGAGCCTCACGTAAGATTTTCCAGAAAAGCATTTTGGACTCGGAAAAAGAATGAGATCAACCAGTTCACCTTTATACGGAAAGAGATTTCCAGGATGTCTGGATGAACCCAGTGGGCACAGCCGAACCCAGAGGCCCTCGGTTCCTACTCGGTGTATTTTTCACTGTGACAGGATACATGCTTTTCACATTTCTTGTCAACTTCTTTGTCAATTAAGGTAAGAAGCTGATGTCTCATGAGTGCTGAGCCACGCCGGCTGCATTTTTATATATTCTTAATCAGATGTGTTTCTCGCTCTCCAGCCTGTGGTTCTCCTGGAAGGACAGTCTGCAATAAAGCTAATGTTGCCATTAATATTGTTTAAAAAGAGCAAAGAATTATCCTTCACTCTAGTAGGAGAAGCTGGAAGCAAGCCCACAAATCCACAGCAAAGGTCGACAGCAACTTGGCTTTGCAGGGGGTACCCCTCAGCGTGTACCCGCAGACACAGGGGGTACCCCTCAGCGTGCACCCGCAGACACAGGGGGCCCCCACGGCGTGCACCCGCAGACACAGGGGGCCCCCACGGCGTGCACCCGCAGACACAGGGGGCCCCCACGGCGTGCACCCGCAGACACAGGGGGCCCCCACGGCGTGCACCCGCAGACACAGGGGGCCCCCACGGCGTGCACCCGCAGACACAGGGGGCCCCCACGGCGTGCACCCGCAGACACAGGGGGCCCCCACGGCGTGCACCCGCAGACACAGGGGGCCCCCACGGCATGCACCCGCAGACACAGGGGGCCCCCACGGTGTGTACCCGCAGACACAGGGGGCCCCCATAGCATATACCCGCAGACACAGGGGGCCCCCACGGCGTACACCTGCAGAGGGACAGCAGTGGGTGCAGGTGATGTCCGGGAGTCTCCTCTCCTGTTCGGAGACCTTACCTTCGTCTTTACCCTCCGCTGTCATTCACAACAGGAACTTCTGCCAGATCTTACTTTTTAGAGAAACTCAAAATCTCATACGTTCCGCCTACATGAATAGGGCACATCCCTCAGTTGCTTAGATAAAGCAGCCAAATCCTTCTCAAAAGCTCAGCTTAACAACAACTTAAACCTGAGTTCCCACCCCGTGACCCCTGAGGCATTCCGCCAAGAGTTGTTTCTCAGATCAGATCAGAATGAGGGGATTTAAGAAAGTTTACGTCCAATGAGCATTTGCTGAGCACCTACTGTTTGAGTGGGGGGGGGCCTTTTGGCTGATTCTGGGGCTACCAAGTCGAAGAAGAAGGATTTCCGCCACAGGCTCAATAAATAAGGCACACAGATGATGGTAGTGAGTGCTCACATCATCAACCTCAGTATGTGTGAGTAGATTCAAATCGCTCGTGATACAATGTTTCATCCTGAACTCCATAGTCTTACATAAGAGACACACCTAAATCAAACGAGCCAAAAATCAAAGATTTTAAGTGTGAGAAGAAACTCAAATAAAGGTACACTCGTGGTAGAAGACTTTACCGTGTCTCTCTCAGAACGGATAACTCAAATCAAATATACAGTAGAATATTTATATAATGAATTATTTTGACAAATAGATCACAGCACCATTATATAAAAACATTTATATAATGAATAGAGTATTTATATAATGAATTAACCAACTCAATTTGATAGACACAAAAAAAATTTGTCTCCATATAACAAGGAGTATAAATTATTTTCAAATACACACGGGACAGTCTTACAAACTATGTTCTAGGCAACGAGAAAAATCTCAACAAATCTGAAATAAAACACACATAAGACAGGCACAACAGAAAGCAAACAAAGAAGTAGAAATTAAAAACAAGCTAGTCAAAAATAAATTTAAAAATAGTATTCCAGATAAATGAATAAGGTTATTCATTGTAACACCATTCTTATGGGTGAAAAACAACAAATTAGGGTATATCCCCTACAATGGTTAAAAAATCATGAGTTAGAAATTTTAAAAAGAATATTCCAAATAATTCTTTGGATAAAGGAACCAAGATGAGAAGTAAAAAGTTCTTCAGCAAGGAACAATATTGAGCGCTCTACGCATCAAACCAGTGGGCGGTGGCCAAGCAGTACTAGAGTATTCAGTACCCATAGAGCACTTACTAGAAAGCATAGAAAAGAATGAACTAAACTTAGAAAAGCATGAAATCCAAAATTAATTGACTTCATCCTAATGAAAGCAGAGATTCATGAAATAGAAAAATATGACAAAAATATAGTTAAAGAATCTGGATTTTTTTTGGGGGGGGGGAGATAAATCAACAAAGTAGATACATTGTATTAAAGTACATAAGGGAAGTGCTCAAGAAACAGAAATATACTGTGCTTCCAGGTGGACACTCTGAAAGTTGTAAAGATGTCACTTTTCTTCAAAGTAATCTACAAATTCCATATAATCCTAATTAATATCTCAGGTAAACATTAAAAAAAAATGTTTCAAAGATTCATCTAAAAAAATAAAAAATAAAAATAATGAGCAATAATAGCCAAGAATGATTTTGAGCCACACACAACAGCAAAGAACGAAAACGGACACATAAACAAACAAAACCAATGAGGTGGGACATCACACACCAGATGTCAGATATACAGATACACAAAGCTTATTGTTTTCACGATAAAGTTTTAGCAGCTCAAACAACATGGTGTCTAAATCATGAAAGGAAAATAAAACGACGAGGCAGAACTACGACGTTGGAAGGACGCACGTGAATCCAGCATACAATAAACACGGCGTATAAATCAGCTGGGAAAGAGTAATACACAGATAAGTGGTACTGTGATCTATCTGTCAAAAAAATAAAAATTAGCTCTCTGCCTCCCATCATTCACAAAATTCAATTCCAGATGCATCAAATAGCTACATGTAGAATTAAAAAGCCATATAGACATGTGATTCGCAGAGGAGAAATCTGAGCCGCCAGCAAACGTACTGGAAGGTACTCGACCTACTAATAATCAGGAAAATGCAAGTAGAGTCCACGAGGAATGTGATATCGTTGATCCATCAACTTGGTAAGAAAAAACAAAGAGACTGATATGGACAGGGTACGTGTCGATACCTCTACATGATGCTCATAGGAACGGTGATATGACAATCCCTTTGTGACCAGCAATTTGGCAGAATATATTTAAATGTCTAAATGCCTATAACACGACTCCACAATGTAATCACTATATTCTGGATAAATACTTAGGCATAAACTCAAAGAGAAACGAATAAGGTTGTTCGTCCTAACACCATTCTGACGGGTGAAACCAAACGAGGGTATATATCCCCTACAGCGGTTAAAAAATCGTGAGTTAGAAAATGAACCACCTCTGTAAGATCTCTAAGACAATGAAAAGACCAGAGTATACGCCCAACAGGGTGTCATTATGTAAATTACACACCAAAAAACTCTGTGTATAGAGAGATATACACATGCAAGCATGTGTGTCTGTGTGTGTTTGTTGAAACAAGAGTCAATAATATGCTGGCTAAACTAATATCAGTGGTTCACCCCTAGGAACTGGGGCTGGAAGGAAGAGGTTGGTTTGGGAGGCCTGTTTCACTTGATCTATATAATTTGATCTATTTTTAACAAGGAGGATATTTTCACGTCGTATGTAAAACAACTAAAACCAATTTAAAAGATTATAAAGTAAAGAAGACACGCAATCAGTCATAAGTTAAGAATCCCAAAACTCAAAGAGCTACCGGAACGCTGGGACAGGGCTGAGGTCCAGGGACTTCTTTTCTTGCCTGCCGTCCATATGGAAGCTAATAAGGGCAGGGTGGGAGGAACGGAGCAGGCCAGAAAGGAAGCGGCTGCCCGTCGGGCCCCAAAGGCTGGCGGAAGACGGAAAAGGGCCGTTGGTATCGATTGCTCCAAAGGGAAGCCCACGATCCCGTGGGGAGATCCTGAGCTTCGGAGGACACTGCTCCAGAGCCGGAATCATTCATCGGCACTGGACTCAACCAAGGGTGGGCAGTAGTGACCAAGAGGAGACGTCACACGCTCCCGGAGTGGCAGCCATGTGTCCCGCTTAGAACAGGCCAGGGTGGCTCTGCTACCTAGCTCTGCTGACCACCTAATTTGGTACTTAATCTCTGTTGGTCTTATTGAAATGGTTGGTAAACAGCATTTACAGACTGTTCAGGGTATGGCTATTTTGGGGGGTGGGGTCACCTCTACGTGAGCCACCAAGCAATGCAATAATGACGACCACAGCGTCTACATACGCCACATTATTAGGACACCATCCTGAACTCCAAAAGGCATTTTGCTGCAGCTTTTATATCCCTTTCTATCCTAATCTTCCACAGAGGGGCGGTCAACGCACCTGCGAAGAGTCCGATCATAGATAGTGTAGGCTCGGCGGCTCACGTGGTCTCCACGGCGGCCCCTGAACTTGGCCGTTTGGGCACGCGATTGCCTTAGCCAACACGTGAATGATAAAGACGCCTATTACAAAATCGGGTGGCAGGCCAGCTTTGGTCTGCAGGCTCCAATGTGCCAAACTCCACGGCAGCCTGACAAACCGGGTGCACGGAAAAGAATTCTTCGAGCCAGATGCTGCGGGCCAAGCTGTCCGGTACAAGCAGACTTCCTACAGAGCAGACCCGGCACGAGGCCAGCATTCCTGGTGACAGAGCGGAACATCTCCCTGAGTCCCCAGGACACGTCTGAGGTTATTAACAGAAGCCCACGGCCAGTCCCCACTGTCACTCTCCGGGCCTTGCTCGGGGGGTGGGGGGGAGTGGGGGGGTGAGGGGGTCGGCGAACATCCATGGAGTTCCCAACGGCGGCATTCTTTCTCCTCGCCAACCTCGGTGCCGAGCACAGGGATTAAAAGGTCCTATCGCTCTTTGCAGACCTACTAGTGTTCTAATAAGAGTGACGGGCGAGGTGGCTAGTGGAACGCTTCTGGTCACGGGCCTCGGCCGGCCGCAGGCAGACTCAGCACCCCTGGCTGATCAGGGGAAGGCTGGGCCACACTGTGATCACAGCCTGCTTCAAGGTCAGACCCCCGCTGCAGCCAGGAGCTAAGCAAGGAAGGAAATATATCTGCCCCCACAGCTGTATCCTTAGCCTGGGGCCTACAGTTTAGTAAGAGAAAGGCCCAGAAAGGATGAAGCCCTTCCAAAGGTCCAATTCATTCGGGTCCTTGTCTGTGTCTTCCCTCCCCAGGAGGCAGCCGCCCGCCCCTCTTGTCCCCTGACACCAAGTCCCATTTCTGGTCAATTCATAAAAGCTTTCTGACTCAATTAAGAGAACAGGTTTTCTGGAAAGGGGAAGGAAGGCCAGTCACAGAATAGTCACAACAAACGCTGAAGAGGCCAGGGAGAGAAACAAGCCATGGAAGAAAGAGGCCATCAGAGGGGACAGGCCCAGCCAGTGACCAGGGCCAGCACCACACATTACATAACGTTGGGCTGTTCTCCAAAGCACATGACCCATGAGGCCTGGTCCCCACCCTCACACCTCCCAGCCCACGGCCATCACACAAATCCCCATTTTCCTCGCTTCTCGGGGTGAATGTCATTCCAGAAATAGCTGACTTGCCAAGAGGCCTCGCTCCTAACAATGTGGCCTTTGCACTTGGCTTCGCCCACCACCAGCTGGAACTTGTGCGGGGCCCCAGCCCGGTCCCTCCCTGCCGCGGGGACTTCAGCTTCCTCCCCGCCCAGACCAGCGGGGTTCAGGTCTCACAGCAACGTAGCCGGGGCCCACGCAGAACACAGGCCTCAGTGGGACGTAGTCTGTGGGCCCCCCGCCCCCAGACATGGACCGGGAGCTCACAGCGAGAAGGACGTTACGTGAGAGGCTCCGTTTCGGCTGAACAACCCTTCAGTTAACGGCACTCCAAGTGAAGGGGTTTCCTGGTAGGCACAGAAACTGCCTCAGAGTCTAACTGGTACCTGTGTTGTGACACCAAGAGTCTCTTGTTCTGTTAACTAGTCCTTGGACTTAAAAGGCGTGTATAACACAGCCACTGAGGCACCTGGAGCTGCCTGGGAATCAAGGTTTCCTTCGTTCCCTGGTTAGAAAACTCCAGGCGTATCAGAAGGATCAGGTTAGGCTGTGTTTCCCAAAGCATAGCTATTGGAAGACTTACTCCACCCGTTAATTTATCTTTTTTTATTATTATTCATTTTAGAGAGGAGACACAGAGTGAGAGAGAGAGAGAGAGAGAGAGAAAGGGGGGAGGAGCTGGAAGCATCAACTCCCATATGTGCCTTGACCAGACCAGTGCAGGGTTTTTTGAACTGGTGACCTCAGTGTTCCCAGGTCGATGCTTTATCCACTGCGCCACCACAGGTCAGGCTCCACCCGTTAATTTAAAGAAATAAATAAAAGATGGAGGGCGTGGGTTCCACGGTCAAGTATATCAACCTCCCTCCTCGGACGTTACAATGAACAATGAAACAGTCCAGTATTCGTCTTGCTATGGGGGCGGGGGCTCCAGGGGGAAGCCTGCTTAACTTTAACTTTCGTTACCCGATTTTTTTTATAATAGAAACTCTCACTTGGAAGCGCTGGGTTTGTCCGCAGAAAAGGACGGCGACGAGGGGACAGACGCATGTCATCGCCTGACCATCCGTCAGCGGCACTGACGGAGAGAGCACGGGGTTTACTGGTGACTGAGTTGTTCACAGACCCTTTGGGTGGAAAAGGTGTTCTCCCGAGAAAAATAGTCGGAAGCCCCCTCTCTCCTTCTCACTCCTAAAGTACAAGAAAAGGCCAAGCATCCTGCTAGTTAAGACCTAGAATCACCCCAGTGCTCCCCGCCCCCCGGCGCTCACCCGTCACAGCAAACCATGGACATGTCCCTTCCCACCCAGCCTCCTGAAGTTCTCCTCGATTTCCAAGGCCCAGCTTGAGACTGCCTCCACCCAGGTGTCCCCCACGTCACGACTACCTCCTGAATGGGAGGGGGCCCTGGGGTTCACATGACATGGGCATCCACGCCAGGTCCCCTCCCCCTGCCCCCCCCCCAGTTTGTGAGAACTGGGTAGAAAAGCAAGGACTCCCGATGCCTGGTCCACTGGGTTTTCCAGTTACAACAGACTGGGGCGGGGGGGGGGGGGGGGGGGGCGGGGGACGGGACTCTGAGAAGTTGGGGACATGTTTGAAAGCTAATGAATGAAATGGTGCTGTACTGCCTTCCTATATGTTTAGAATCCACAAAAGATAGATGGCGGGGGTGGGGGGAGGAAAAGGGAGGTGCAGAGAGAGAGTCCCCTAACCTCCGTGCGTCCACAGGCCAAGGGGACCCCTGACCCCGCTCCAGCGGGGGCCAGACCTGCGACCGGCTGCCCACGGGCACTCCCGGGCGCAGACGTGACTCCTGCGGAACCTCACGGGCCACCGCGCCCAGAAGGACGCGTCCGTCCGTCCGCAGGAGAAAGGAAGACCGCGGGGAACATAAAGCCGTAGTCCCCAAATACGTGGAGAGACAGTCCGGGGACACTAAGGAGAATTCAACTCACTGAGGCCGAGCCACGCCCCCGCGTAAAACCACGTCCCGCCCATGGGCCTGAGCGAAGACAACCGGAACCCGCCGGACAGAAGAGGGGACAGAAGAGGGGACAGACGGGGTTAGCACAGTAGTGTCTTAACCACACAGCGCCTCAGAGCATGCCTCCCACATCGGGGGGCTGCCCTTCCCCTGCTCACCAGCTCCCCCATCCCGTACCCCCGGAACCCCGGGGCAGGACAAGACTCTCCCGTGGGCCCTGTTCGCTCCTCTCTGCCCTCTCCTCCCGCGTAGCCCCACCCCCAGCCCCGCCCCCAGTACTTTTGTTCAGCACCACGACAATAAATGTCCCCTGGAGAGACCAAGATTCCAGCCCAGACCTCTGCCTTGAGGGACAGACGCCTAAACCCACGTGCACAGTAGACGCTCTCCACAGAACAGCCGCGACGAGCTTTTAAAAACGCAAGGGGAATCCCGGCACTCTGCTGCTTGACCCCCTTCGGTGGCGTCCCAGCTGTGCTGCGCAGGACTCGTCTGTGAGGCCCTATCAGCCACCCCCGGGGCTGGGCCCCCTGCCCCTTCCTCCAGCCAGGCACACTTGGTGGCCCTAGCCCTGTCACCAGCAGACACATCAGCTCTTTCCTGCCTCCGGGCAGGGGCGGAGGGGGATGGGGGGGGGGGCTCCAGCCATTTCCATTCCCTCCAGCAGTTTTCTTCCTGAGCTTCTTCCTGTGACCGGTCCCTCTCTGTCTTCTAAGTCTCCAGCCACAGGACCACGACAGGAAGAGGCCTTCCGAGACCAGCTGCTTCCTCCCCAGGTCGACTCTCTGTGTCAGCACCCTATCTGTCTCCTGCAGAGCCCTGTCCACCCTCCACCACCACCACGATGGACTCCGTGTGTTCTCGGTCTCCCCCCGAGGAACTGTGGGCTCCACAGGAACAGGGCCCTTCAGCTCGGTGCACCCCGTCCGGAAAATCAATGAATGAATAGACCACATTGTTAGCTCTTGGCGTGACAGGGGGGCTCTCTGGAAAGGTGGTGAGCTCCCCGTTACTGGGAGGGTAAACACGCAGTAGGTATACGGCAGAGGGGTCCGAAGCTAGGTGGGACAGGGTGTAGGAATGGACCTGATGACCGCCTGGGTCACTGCCAGCAGTGGGTGTCCATGTGCCTCAGTGACCGCACACTCGGGGGCCTCCGGACATACAGCTTTCTCCCACTGGAAAGCAACCCCTGCCACCTCAGGCCGCGTCATGGCCCATCCCTGCTCCTGCAGTAACACAAGGGAGGCTTTCCTGACTCTGGTGAAATCCTGGGAATGCCGTTTAAATTTTGTAAAAGGCAAAAAATAATAATAATAATAATAATCTGTGAGCTGCAAGCGCCATATGGTTCAGACCTGGGTTTGAATGAGCGTTCTAAATTAGCTGCTGGCTGTCAGCAGCCGGTGACAGAGCTGATGGGTTGAAATGTGGGCGTCATGACACCACATCCCAGCCCTGGGGCCTCTCTCCTGGCCAGGGCTCGGGAATCCCACAAGGGTCTGGAAATTCAAGAGACATTACTTGGGCCGAGAGTGTGGGTTGGCCCAGGGAGCCACAAAGATTTCAAATTGCAAAACATGAAGCCATAAATGCAGAGGGCCTCCTGTGTTTTCTAAAGCCTGACCAAAAGCTGAGCCACAGACGAGGAAATGGTCTCATGCCCTTGACGAAAATGTCACCAACCACTCAAGGGATACACCAGATAAATCCGGAGGGGCCCCCAACAACAGGAGACCTCCGAGCGCCAGAGGCCGGGGCTTCTGAGACGGCCAGAATTTATTTTTTTCTTCTAATTTTCGTTCCGAAGCATTGGTCTAAGGCTAGCCACAACCGGCCTGTCACCATGAGTTTGTCAACATCGTTTAGAATGGAAGGCAAAGGCTGTGCGGGCTCATTTTCTTGGCTTCTGATCCCAGCTCCCCCTGGGACATGGGGGAGCCTGTGTGCAGCCGCCTCTGAACAGAAGAGGTGACAAAGGACAGTGGACAAACTAGAAGGAGGTCCCGTTTCTCCCTCCCTGCTTTCGTGCTGAGCACAGGCCTCCCTTTTAAAGACGACAAGGCCTCAAGAAGAAACACACTTTACGTGCCTACGGTCTCAGCATTCACCCACTCTCTTCGGAGACACACAAGGACTTTGTAAGTGGGGACAGGGAACGGGAGATGGGTCATGCTGACAACAAACTCCGCCTCGGTCTTGTCTCCCTTGGATTCTCTGAAGCTGACGAAGGCCCAGACCAAGGGGCAGGGCCAGGGCTGTGTCCTCCAGCCCTAGCCTTCCCGGTAGCTAGCAGCCGGACCCCCCGGCCTCCGACCCATCCGGCGACAGGTCAGGTCCCCATGATAAAACACAGCATGCGAGAATGCCTATGCATACCCGGACTTCAAATGTGAATAATTCCGAGAACTCAAAGCAAAACGTGTTAGTCCACTCAATGCAAGGTCCGTGTTTTTACTAACCTCCCGGTCACTAAATATTCAGCTCATCTGTGGTCTGAAGACCCCAGGAAGACAGGCACCTTCAGGACTTGAGGAGGAGGCTTGGTGCACCCCACCCACCCACCCACACCCCCAGGTCCCAGCCAGAGCTGCTCAGAACGCATCGGTTTGAAAACCAAGGCCCCAGGAATTGGCCTCATCTGTCTCTAGATAGATGTCCTCTGTGTGGACACTCCCAAATAGGCCCTGCCTGTCACGCCCTGAGACTCCGCTTTCTTGACGAAGGCAGAGAGAACCTTACGTGTTATCCAGTAGGAATTTCCTAACACAGACTATTGATTGTGAAAAACAGAAGCATCTCCCTGAGGGAAAGGAGCCCGACAGCATAGGAACAGAAGGTAACCAGGATGAAGAGAATCCACGGCCTAGAACGATCGGTCGGTCGGTCACCAGATGCACAGCAGGTGTGAGGAGCCTACATGGTTAGGTTCCTAAGCTCTTCCGCCTTCTAAGGGCCCTGGACTGTTATTCTAACTTGGAAGGAAACAGGCAGTTGAGGAACACGCAGAAGACAGAACAGGCCGAGTGACATCGTAGAAACCAGAAAGGCATCCAGGTGCACCAGAGTCCTTACTGGGCCTCAGAGGGCACGGGGGCTGTGTCACTATCTACACCTCGCTCTCTGTGCTGCTCTGCCCTCCACTGCCCGACTCTGCCAGGTCCTTCCCTCCAGAGCGATCACGCCCTCGATGCTCCCTCTGCCTGGAACCAACCTCTCTGAGAGACTCCTACGGCCAAGTCCTGACCACCCCCCTCCGAGAGGCCTCTCCTCCCCACCCAATCCCTGTTTTCTATCACATTACTCCGTTTTATTCTCTTGGAAGTTCTTATCCATGCCCCGCAAACTGTCCTGGTTTATGGACTGTTTCGCCCAGGAACATCTAAGCTCTCATCCCTGTAACCTCAGTGCCTGCGCTGGCATCGGGTCCACGGCAGGTGTTCAGCGAATCCTTCCGAATGAAAGAACAGAGGAAGGGCGGGGGCAATCCTGGGACAGGACGTTCAGGATCGAGGAATGAAGAGAAGGTTAAAATTCCAAGACGAAAGGGGGGGGGTGGATGGAAGATGAGATGTGGTGGGAGACAGGAACAGATCACGCAGGGAGATTTCTCTGTAGGACTCGGTCAAGATTCCCAGCTGAAGAGTGAGATCCACAGAGGCTTCCGAAATGCTTTCATTTGAGGGTGAGGTTTAGATGTTTAAAAATGTACTTCCTTCGGGCCTGGCCGGTTAGCTCAGCAGTAGTGTCAGCCTAGCGTGTGGAAGTCCCAAGTTTGATTACTGACCAGGGCACACAGGAGAAGCGCCCATCTGCTTTTCCACCTTCCCCCTCTCCTTTCTCTCTCTCTCTTCTCCCCCCACAGCCAAGGCTCCATGGGAGCAAAGTTGGTCCGGGCTGCTGAGGACGGCTCCATGGCCTCCGTCTCAGGTGCTAGAATGGCTCTAGTTGCAACGGAGCAACAGCCCAGATGGGCAGAGCATCGCCCCCGATGGGTGTGCTGGGTGGGTCCCGGTTGGGCGCATGCGGGAGTCTGTCTTCCTCCCCACTTCTAACTTTGGAAAAATACAAAAAATAAAATAACGTACCACCTTTGATTCTATATAAAAAATGAGTTACAAGGGAGCAGGAAAGGCTGGGAGTCCAGAGGCTACCACAGCAGCGCAGGCACGTGTGGCAACACACGTGGCCTGTTGTATAAATAAGGGACGGCCCGCGGGACCTGTGACGACTGAGAAAGGGGACACAGGAGGACACACATCAGAAAAGACTCTGATGTCTCAGCTTGCTGCCTGGTGGAGCAGCATTCACCAAAATACCAGAAACTGTCAAAGGGTACACCTGGTGGAGAGTGATGAACACTGGCTGACTTGGGATGCCCCTGAGACAGCCCCATGGAGGTGTCCAGTAGGTAAGGCTGGACATGTGGGTTCTGAAGTTCGGAAGGGAGGTCTGGGTAGGAAGAAAACAGAGAGATTCAAGAGCTACCGTGAAATAACAAGAGTACACTGATGTCTAGGGAGGTGGGAGAGAGAGAGGCTGAAGAAGTCGGTCTGCCGTTATGACAAGGGTGGCCGTGAGGATGGTGCTGCTGCCACTGCTCCTGAAGCCCCCAGTGTGGTGGAGACGGAGTATCGGAAGAATCCCAGATCCGCTCTGAGATGGCACAGGGCCCAGCAGAGCTGTAAAAGGTATGACCGGACATGGAGAGGGGTGGTCAAGGCCCAGGAGAAAAGTGTCCCAAGCCAGCTCACTGGAAGGCGCTGGCTATTAACTGCACAAAGAGACTTTGGCCAGTTGGCCCAGGGGTAGAGCATCAGCCCAATATATGGATGTCCTGGGTTTGATTCCCAGTCAGGGCGCATAGGAGAAGCGCCCATCTGCTTCTCCAGCCTTTTTCCTCCCTCTTCTTTCTCTCTATCTCTCTCTTCCCATCCCGCAGCCATGGCTCAGTTGGAGAAAGTTGGCCCCGAGTGATGAGGATGGCTCCATGGCCTCCAACTCAGGCGCTAAAATAGCTCGGTTGCCCAGATGGGCAGAGCATCGTCCCATATAGGGGGGCTTGCCGGTGGATCCCGGTTGGGATACATGCAGGAGTCTGTCTGTCTGCCTCCCCACTTCTCATTTAAGAAAAAAATAAAATTTTGCACAAAGTGAGAAGCCCATGCCTCTCACACAGCCAAATGACTACCTTTTCAGCCTCTCTTGCAAACTAGGCGTGGCTGTGTGGCTCAGTTTCGATAAAAGACAGAAACAAATGAGAATGTTTCATTCAAAGGGAAGAGGATGCATTCTTCTCCTCCTCCTCCTTTCTCCTACTGCTGGAAGCATCGATGAAATGGCTGGCGCCCTCGCAGGCTTTGGGCCCACGAGGGTGAACGCCAATAAGCAAAACAGAAAAGTGTTTGGCAACTGCATGACATTGCCGTACTTCCCTCTGGACCGCCTGCTTCCAGACTTCTTTTGAAAGAAGCACAAACGCACTATCTTATTCAAACTGCTGTCAGTTGAAGGTGTTGTGTTCTCCGCAGCGCATCCTCATCTTAATGGGAACACTGGCTGGGCGGCTGGTCACCTCCCGGGCCGTGCTTTCCCCTGGCCTCGGGTCACAACCCGGCCTGGACAGAGAAGATCCTCCTCTCTGCTTGTACTTATTTCAGTCCTGCCCGTGCTTTGGAGGACAGATCAAATTCCACCTCCCACACGAGACCTCCCTTCCACTTCCTGCCCTGGACTCTGGCACTGCCCGCCTGGCCCCATTCCTTGGGCATCTGGCCGAAGCTGCCTTCACAGTGATTCAGCCCTCCACATTTACCTCCTGATGGCTCGAAGGGGCTCAGGACCACCAAGGGAATGGTGCCTACTTTCTAGTTCCTCGGATTCCCTGGGCCCAAGAGACACTCAATAAGAGGTCACCATGACTCTGTCCCCAGGGGACCTCGTTCACCTTGACCTGCACCACCCAGGATCAGGGTGGGTCAGAAAGTACGTAAGTAAATTCTAAAAAATGGAAAGGTAGGCAGACGTGAAGGCAGTTTGTTAAGAAATCTAGAAACTACTTCTAATAGGAAGAGGCAACTTGGAGGAAAGACCTGGTTTAGGCCTCCTTCAAATTACGTAAAATAAACATTTCACAGCCATGCGGGTAACCTGGCAAGGGGCACCATTCATATCAAAGACCGAGTGAATGTCAACCCCCGGAAAGAGGTCGTGTCATGGCCCCACACACAGAAAAAATGAGCCCCTTCAGGGAAAGGAATAGATTGTATAAACCAACGTGTTTCGCATAGCACGCTTGCAACATACTCAAACTGTTATCAGCAACAAATTACTTTTGTTTTAAGCTAAATTAAAAAAAAAAAATGTGTGTTCCACATTCAGAGCAAGGTAAATGGTTTCCGACCGATAGAGCCCATTTGCAAAGATGGTCTCATCTTTAAAAACTATCTGTGTTCCGCTTTACCGTCTGCCGTAGAAATTGTTAAACCCCACCAGAAAAGGCCCAGAGGCCCAGAGGATTCTCCACCCCCATCAGAGCTGAAGTTTGTAACACACGCTGACCCAACAGGAAGATGTCACCAGAGATAGCAATGACCCGAAGAAGCTGAAATGGAAACTTCTCATTCAGTGGATGAGCCCACGTCCTAATGACGCCAGTCTGCTTAAGGGCATGGGTAGATTTTCCTCAAAACGCCCTTGTTGTGGGAGCTCAGAGCGCAGGGGCAAGCCCACACTCCGGGAGCCCCGCAGAAAGCAGCGACCACGCTCAGAGTCGCCCCGCATAAACCCCCGGGGACGAGCCAGGCACATCGAGAGCCAGGCACATCAAGAGCCAGCCGAGAGATAACGCAGCTTTCTGATTGCAATAATACTCGTGCCTCCCCTCCCGGAGATCTGCTTCTAGCACGGAACAACGGCTATTTAAAACCCTGCAGAGGCTGCCAAGTGCAGGCGGGTCAATCACAGGCCAGGAGCCGAGCTCCCCTTTCCTTCCTGTGGACAGTTGTGGCACAACTGAGACAGGGACTCCTCTGCCACCTCATTTCTGTTGAAACCCAGCTGGGGTTTCAATACGCCTGCTCCCCTCCAGCTGCCCTCCTTCCGGGCCTCCCGAGTCCAGGATTCCATGCCAACCCCACATGGCTAGATGACACTCTGTGGATAACGGCTGGCTTGGCAGGAGGAAAAGCCAGCCTTCCGGGCTGAGTCGCCATGTGTGACCACCAGGGGTCGGTGGCGAGGAAGGAGGCTCCTAGCCCAGCCCACCCCACGCCATCCCTACTCCCCACACACACCCCCACCCCCGCGAGGTCTGGGGGGGGGGGGGCGCTTCCACCAGAATTCGGAAGTGGGAGAGGCCGGACGCTGTGGCTTTCGGGGACAAGCAGTCCAATCTCAGACCCTCAGCACTCATGATGATTTCCGGTGGAACTTACAGCGAACTCACCATGCACCTTGGAGGATGGTTTTAATTCAATACCCTCCCTACACTTAGACAAAAGGAGGACCGCTGGCTCCCCAAAAGGGCTCAGCCCTGCTTGGCTCTAGCCCCGCCCCACCCCCACAGAAAAGCGGGAGCATAAAACACGCTTTTCTACCTTTTCCCTGTCCTCCCCATATCAGCTACCAAATGACTGTTCTAGCACTGTCTCCTTGTACTGAGCTTCGAGCTCTGTGCTTTGCAAAGCTTAGGCGACAGCTCGGGTGGTACTGGTGTGGAGTCCACGGGGGGGGGGGGGGAGGGCGGCTCAGCCTCACATAGAAACTGGACTGTCCAAAGCCGGACCGAGGTCTACCTCCCTGCCTGCCTGGATGAGCTCGGGCTAGACTGGGTTCTCCGTTGGGAATGGCATCTCCAACCAGAAATACTGGACCAATGAGCCCACTGCAGACACCGAAACCTGTACGCTCTGGGTTATCTAGACTCGGATGTCAGCAAAGCACTGTCACACCCGTCCCCGCTTCCTTCTCCGGGTTGAGGACCCTTCCTTCGAAACCCAGGGCTATGGCCGGGAGGGCTCACTGCACCCTGGACACGTCACCCAGCCACCAAAGAGAAGGCATCCTATTTCCCTCGGCCTCCACACCCAGACACAAGGCCCCCTGCTGAGCACTCCTTCCCCCTCTGAGAACTTGGAGTACCTGGCAGCTTCACTGACCATTACCTCCTTCTCCTGAGTCCAAGGGAGCCCAGTGTCCAGTATCTCACAAGCAAGGGTGCAGAGGACAGAGGAGAGAGACAATCTTCTGGATGAGGGACCCTCCCAGGTTCAACAGAGGGTTTTGCAAATAGTTTCAAGTCCCCATTCTGCACAGAGAAACACTTGCAGGTTCTGATACATTACTGAGTCCCAAGACTTAGACAGACAGTTTTATAACTGGGGGAAACCAAAGCTGACCCCGCTCTTTTGGGAACAGCCCCCCTATCAAGACAAGAGGAAGAGGCGGGGCATTTCTGGAGAAAGTCAACCACCAAACCAAAGTCCCAAGGGGTCTACCCCGAACTCTTGCCAGTACGCCACACCTTTATTGTTGATCTGCGTCCACATGTCTCTTACTCACGAGAAGCAGCGTGACCCGGAGTGGTAAGGGGGAGTTCAGGGGCGGTCTCTAGGTACCGAGGATGTATAATGCTACCCAGGACCCAGAAGTCACCGCCCTCTCTCCTTTCGTCTTAACCGATGGCCCCTGTCACATTCCACCCAGCCCCGCGACCACTCTGAGTTTACGTCTTCCAGAATCAAGGGCTTCCGGGTCTGGAGCGAGACATGCGCTCTCCAGACGGGAGAAGAAGCAGCCTGTGGAGCAGAAAGCCCATCTCACCGTTTGCCGATGACAGGAAACAGTGGCGGATGCTGCCCAAGGAGGAGGAGCTGCAGTTCTGCCAGAGGTCCACGGCGTGTCCATTGCCCACGACCCATTGCTGGAAAGAAGCAGACACCCTAAGTCAGGACAGACGGTGAGGAGTGGCAGAAAGGGGCTAGGCAGGCATGGCGGGAGGTGGGGGGAGAGAAATCCGAGGGAAAGCAAAGAGCTGCCCTGTCAACTTGCCCGCCTGGCCTGCCCCCTGCCCCTGCCCCTGTCCGTGATGCCCGCCAGAGGCCACAGAGTCAGGCTGGAGAAAGGAGTAACTGTGGCTCAGACATTCTGTGCAGGCGAAGGCCAGGTTTTGCAAGCGCAGGGCACTTTGTGAATGGAAAAGTACCCACCACACACACACACAGAGAAGTTATGACGGGCAGAGGTGTGCACTACGGCAGAAGGAGCCGGAGACTCCACCGGGGACACCTGCCTGCAAGCCATCTCTCCTCCCTGGACCTTCTGGGTCTCAGTCCCCCAAACCACCACCCCTCTGAGCCTTTTACTTTATTTATAATCCCCATCAGGCAGAGAAGATGATCAGGCACCACTGAAAGGCCGTAGAACCCTGACAAAATGCACAGATCCCAAAGGAACGTAGCTCTCTCTCAGCCTTGGAAGTGTATCACGCCTGGGCTTTGCTCCTATTAAGAGGGTAAAGCCCCAGCCCTTGACCCCTTGAGTCTGTGCTCAGCTTCAAGGCCAAGAACATAAGGTTTCAGAACCCAATCTACGGCAAGCTTTGCAACTCAAGGTATCCTGATGGCCTGTTCACACAGTGCAGCTTTGACCCACCATGAACTCTTGTCTGCAAAAAAAAAGCCCATTTTAACTTTCCAATTTTAAGTTCTAGAGAGTGTTCTGTGAACTAAGCCATCCATTGGACCTACGACATTTGGGGGGGGAGGGAGGAGAGCAAAGCTTCCTAAATACTCATCTGCCCCCCCACACACACACACACACAAACCTGCCTGAAGAAAAAACACGCTAAACAATGTTACAAATAAAGGTCTGAGGGCCCTGGATCTGCACTGAAATGATTGGGCTGAAAGAGAGGCCTGGGCAGCTGACCTAGTCCAGTGACCGCTTCCCTCCCCCACCCCCTTAATCTACTCTGGTTTTCTCAAAACAACTAAAAGAGGGGCAGGTCGCCAGGACGCGCAAAACGTCCTGGAACATCTGAGAACTTTTTTTGTCTACGAGTAACCAGGCAGTCTGGACTAGAGGGGGCACCGGCGGAATCGCGGCCTGCGGAGGTCGAGCACCGGGTGCGGGCTGGGTACCCCGCCGCCCGCAGCCCCCCCCGCCCCTCCCCCCCCCCCCTCCCAGGCCGTCGGCCGGGCACTCACGCTGACGATGGTGGAGACGAAGAGCAGCACCAGCACGGATACGTGGAGCACAATGATACCCAGCAACAGGAGGAGCATTTTGGCGGCCAAGTTCTGCTCAGCGGAGTCTCTGCCTGCAAGAGGGCCGACGTTGGACGCGAGGCCGAACCGACCGACCGACCGGTCCAAGCGGGCGAGGGCGGAAGGAGGGAGGAGGGAGCAGGGAGGAGGGAGGCTCCCCGCGCTAGCGGAATGCCAGGGGCTGGCGCCGCGCCCTCCCGCCTCCGGGCTGGGGTCGCCTAGACACCCGGCAGCCTGCCGGGAGGGGGCAGCAGCGGACCACGGGATGCCCGCCGGGCCATCAGCCGGGTGTGTGCGTGTGCGTGTGTGTGTGTGTGTGTGTGTGTGTGTGTGTGTGTTCGTGCGCGGCGCGTAAGGGGAAACGGGGAGGAGGTCCCCCTGCAACACAGCCTCTTTTGCTTTGGGGAAAAAAAAAAACGTGGCAAGTCACTCCAGGAGGAGAGGTTTTTCCAGATTGACGAGCAGGCTGAGGCCACAGCCCGCCTCCACCCACCCCGTGCGCCTCCTGGGGACACCCCAACTTGGGAAAGGGAGCAGAAGGCAGAGAGCGCACGGTCCCTTTCCGAATTAAGGCGTGTGAGGGGCTAGGCTCCCGGACTTCTGCGCGAAGAGGCTTGGGGACCCCAGGGGCAGGCTACGAGGGGGGAGAGCTCCCCGCAGGGGGTTGGATTCCCAGCTCCCAGCGCGCTCCGCATTCCGTTAGTCTCCAAGTTTCCACTCGGGGCTGCCAGCGCCCGGGCAGCCGGCCTGGCCCCAGCTCAGCCCGACAGACTCTGGCGGCCCCGCAGAGAGGCACAGGATAGTTGGAGAGGAAAGAATGGCCCGAGAGTGATGGGGACCCTGCGCCCTGCGTCCAGCGCCCACCGTGCGCTTCTCCAAGGCAGCGCCTGTGGGTAAGGACGCCACTCTGACCGGGGCCCTAACACGCGCAGCCTGGACGCTACTCGGTCCAGCAGACCTGGGGGACGCGAAGCTCTTTTCTGAAAAAGCCAATTTTAACGTTCCAACTTTAAGTCTTCAAGGGTGTTTTGTGATGGAGCGGAGCAAATAACTGGTGGGAAGGAGAGGCGGGGGGTTAAGGGTTGAGTCCCAGGAGAAGTGCAGCGGGCCGCAGCCAGCAAGACCGCTACCCGCAGTTGTGCGCCCCTCACCCCCCCCCCATTTTACAGATCTTGAGGGAACCTGTTAGAGGATGTGTAAAGCTGAGAGACCACTACGCCTTTGGGGAGCATTTCAGACGGGGTCTTGGGCCTGGGAGACGTTCTCAAAACTCGTTTTTGTTTTTGTTTTAAAGTACCCAATCCCAGACCTCTTCGTTTCTCTCCATGAGCAACACATTCAAAGACGTTGAGGAATGCACAGGAAGAAATAAGCACAGTTCTGCCATGTCTCCCCAAAGGTTTGGATTAAATCCAGTGGCTCTTAATGCCAGGGGCGGGCAAGAGGAGAATGACCGGGCACATAGCTCGAAAGTGGAGAAGCTGCAGTACCCCCGGGATGCCCACGGCGGGCACTGCTTTGCCAATGCGTCCCGGAGCGGGCTCCTTTCCCGCGAGGCAAACGGCTCCGCCCCTGCCTTCTATCCCGGCCCCAACACCCGCGCTCCTTAGGGCTTACCGACCATACGGCACCCCACACTGTCTTCCTACAAGCCCGGTAGGAACCACACGGCACAGACCGACCCGGGACACAAAGTTCAGGGACCTGGCCAGCCCCGAGCCCGCGCCTGCTGCGCGCTTTCTGGGGCACCATCGACAGAAGATGCCCACGCTTCTCCTCCATCTTCTCCGCCTTCCCTACTAAAACACTTACAGCCCAAAGGGATCGCTGTCCCCGATCCTCACAGCGGCCTCAGGCACAAACTCGATGCGTTCTCTCGGCAGCTGGCGTCCCCAAAGACAGCTGCGCTGCGGGGCTGCAGGCGCGAAGCGAGGGACCAGAGGGAGGCTCCCGGCGTTCCCCTTTAACGGGAACAACGCCCTGTCTGCGTCGCTGCAGTAGGGTGTGTCCCTGGGTCAGCGTGTGCGGGAGGGCGGGACTCGGGGAGGAGAAAGGGCAGGAAAGTGGCGGGTGGGGGCAGGAGACAGTCACTCCAGTCTTCAACGTACCTCGGGAGAAAGTCATTTACTGCAAAACCGCTGCGACCTGACTCAAAACTAGGAAACAGCTGAGCTTCTCCCCTCCACTTCCCCTGCTCCGCCGAGTTCATGGAAACCAAGTGTTGACCAATAAACTGGCCCGCCCGCCCCCTCAGCCCACGTGGGGAAAGCCAGACAGAGTTGGCTCCCACGGGTGCCCAGCGCTGGACTTCGGGGGCTCGCTCACGCGGACTGAGTTCACTTGGGGACCCAGGCTGGATTCCATTCCTCAGGGGGGGGGGGTCAGGGTTGGGGGGGACGTGGGCACACACTTCAGCTCCGGAAGATGTCCTTCCTAACCCTCTCAGGTCCTGGCGCACCTGGCCGGCCCTTGCCTTCTTGGCTGGGCACATCTGCACCCACCCACCCCACGCCCCGCGCCCATGCCATCCGTGTCTGCACAAAGGTCGTGCGTGGGGTTTCTAAGAGTGAAATGGACCGACCTAGCGGCCCCGCTTGAATGACAGCGAGGGGGACTGAGGGAGAACCCTAGCCACTCTGAGACAGCCTGTCCAGGGGTCCAACTCCTCTGAGCCCGGACAAAACCGGAACACAACCCGGTATGCTCCAGGCGAAGTTTGCCTGGCTTGACTCCCGGCGGGCTGGCGTCCCTACCACGAGGTGGGGAGTTGGCCATTTGGGTTGGGGGAAGAACAGCCAAGGAAATCAGCTGATTCATAGCCGCCTGAACGGGGCCCGCCCAGCCTCGCAGGCACAGAGAGCAGCCCTTACGGGGCGGGGCGAAGATGCGCTCAAATAAGACACTGGGGCAGACCAGCCCAGGTGCCGAGCTGAGAGCCTGGGTGTGGATACCAAACGTCCGTGCCTGCTAATGCAGTACACACGCACACACGTGCACACGTGCACACACACATGCACACGCACACCCCTCCCTGCTACCAGTTCAGTGAACTGCGTCATAAAACCTCATCACTCTAAATGATTTCAATCGCCTTATTTTATGATTTGACACGTCATCTGGAAGGACCTCGCTGCTCCTTGTAGCTAGTTACCTAGTCTTATCTTGAAGTGAAAATAAATTCATTTGAAAAAGCCCTCAAACAAGGGCCTCTTACGTTTTGTTATACTATCAGATCAAATGGAAGAATCCTAATACAAGGTGTATCCCGTGTCCTTCCCAGGGAAGACACTTGAGCAGGATTTATTTACACCTGGTCTGTGAGGGGTGGAAAGTCCAATGGGTAGGCTCTGTGGCTCTGGGCTCACACAAACCGCATTACCCTGCTTACTGAGGGCTTACTAATTAATTTGAGCGAGTAGCTAGCGTTCAGGGAGTTCCTGTCCTCTCTACAAACGGAACTAACTGCGTATTTTAAAAGATGGGGAGCAGTGGGGAGCACAGTGTTTGAAACCTAGGAAGGGACCCATGCCCAGTAAGTGGTCACCGTTCTTATCATGATATCAAATTTAACCCTCACAACAAATTCAGGGTCAAGCCCCAGGGCCCTTGCACTGAGATAGCTCCTAACCCCCTCTGGTTGGAAAGCCCGTATACAAGTAGAACGACTAAGTAAAGAAGTGAAAGTGTGGTGTTTTTATTTTCCTTCCCTCGCTCTGGGTCATTTTATGGTCAGGTTCACCCTAGGAGTTATTGCTTTGCTTTATGCCATTTAGACTTTTTAATTTATTTAACCAACTTTATGTGATCACTATGCATCCGGGATGATTCGAGGCACTTTACAAATATTAGCATATTTGACTCAGGATGTTTTTTCTCTTCTTTCCCTCCCCCTGCCCCACCAAGTAAACTTTTTAATGAAGTAGCTACATCTAGAAAAGCGTCCACATTGTAAGGTGCAGCTCACACCTTCCTTTCTTCTGAACCGAATAGTTTAGTAAATACCAAGTCACAGCCCTACCGTGGGAAGCAGAACACGTGAGCCGGTCCGTCTGTCCCTCCCTGCCCCTCCCGTCTCCTGTCTCCTGTCTCCCGTGCTCCCAGTGGTGGCGGATGAAATGCTGTTCAGTGCAGTGCAATCAGGCACTGCCACGCCCAGGGCGGGCCAGGGCTCACCTACGGGTGGGAGCTTCCCTTGAACCTGCTTACTGAAGCGAGCTCACCGGCCGGGTATGTGTGCTGAGCTGTTTCCTGTCGAGGAAAGAACACCCGGAACCCCTCATCTCTTCAAACCTGATGCACTGGGCTTTCTAGATGCCCTGAGATGGGTTGGCACACCAGCCAGAGTGTGTGTGTGTGTGTGTGTGTGTGTGTGTGTGTGTGTGTGTATCCAGCTCTCAACCCAGGATCTAAAACATTCGGACACCCCAGTCAGTTCCAGCACAAATGCACTGTCTCCTCGGCAACCCTTTCCATTTGCGGTTTGCCCGGGGGGGGGGGGGGGATGGATTGGACAACAGATACTCTGTAAAGCACAATGTGCACACCACCCAGAGACTCTCTTTGCAGTCAAGTGCAAAGGATGCAAAGGCAAGGTGCCCTCCCCACAGGGCAGCAGAGAGACCAGCAGCTGGCACGCCAAGCCCCGCGGCTTCCAGCCAGGCTCCCCACAACAACGTTCCCCCGCTGTGCTCCCTGTCACTGAGAGCCAGGCCAGGCGTCCTTCCAGTTATTCAGGGGCTGGCCCAACGCTAGGATCTGTCATGGTGGCCCCTACCATTTAAAGAGACAGTGCCCAGCTCTGGGTACTTTCCAGTCACAGTGACCCCAAGAGGTCCAGCAGGGCAGGCGGAACCTGGAATCAACAGGGAGACGAGCTCTGGGTATGTACCCGAAACCTGGCACACCGAGGCCGTGCTCACTGCAAGTGCCAGACTGGGGAAGAGCACAGAGGTCTCCCGGGTGTCTCAGGGGCCACCCCACCCACCCAACTCCGCAAAGACAGAATGTACTGTGTGCAGAGTCTACATCCATGTGTTACAGGTGTGCAGACAGATGTCACTTTTCATCAGCATCATTTGAAGGAGTTCCAACATGGCATAGGTCATTTCTCCTGACATCACCCCAGGGAACCAACTATCTTGGTGTTGTCCCCCACCCCCACCCCCTCCCCTGTTGATCTTTGGCCCTGGCCAGGTGGCTCAGCAGAAGAGCATGAGCCTGGTGTGGGGAAGTCCGGGGTTCAATTCCTGGAGAAGTGTCCATCTGCTTCTCCACCCTTCCCCCTCTCCTTCCTCTCTGTCTCTCTCTTCCCCTCCCACAGCCAAGGCTCCATTGGAGCAAAGTTGGCCCCGGGCACTGAGGATGGCTCCATGGCCTCCGCCTCAGGTGCTAGAATGGCTCTGGTTACAATGGAGCAACAGCCCAGATGGGCAGAGCATCGCCCCCTGGTGGGCATGCCGGGTGGATCCCGGTCGGGTGCATGTGGGAGTCTGTCTCTCTGCCTCCCCACTTCTCACTTCAGAAAAATACAAATAATATATATATATTGATCTTCATGAAATAATTCAATTCAAGTACGCAAGCCTCTATCGAAAGCACTGGAAGCTGTCAGGCACAATAAGCTAGAAGTGCCATCAGAACATCACGGACAGGTGGACAAGTGAAGGCACGGTGTCCTCGGCTTCTCTGTGGCTGGAACCCGCTCCAGCTCTCAGAGAGAGTCCTCCTCATCTCTCTCAAGTTCTCCTGGGAGGAAACTCCAACACAAGGGGACTCAGTCTTATGGAATAAGTCCCCTGAAATTCTGGCAATTTCCCCACCTGGTGTGTCAGGGACTCCCGATTGGAATGCCCCGTACAGCGCGGGGAAGTGTCCTCAGCCAGAGACCCTCTGTTCTGCTGGGCGTGGGAGTGGCATGGGGGCCCTCTCCCCTGTCCTGCTCCCGGCCGGCCTTTCCATCCCAGTAGCATGTCAGCCTTTTCCTTTAGGTTTGTCATTTTCATTCTCCCCACCGCGCTTCTCAGCCCCGCAGGCTCTTTCTTTGCATCACCTGAGAGCTCTGAGTTCCCAGCATCTCCGGGGCCTGAGTTCCCAGCCGTGCCACGGAGGTCCGGGGTGGGGCTGAGGTGTGGCTAATGTTTAATGCTCCCCAGGGTGGTCCAGGGTCCAGCCAGACTGTTCTGGGGTGTCAGATGTCTGGTGGTTCCCGGTTCCCTTCCAGCTGCCTTCTGCTGCGGAGCTCAAGTCAAGGCAAAGCCTGGGGTGGGCTGCGGTGTTCTGCAAGTTCTAGGTCACCGTCCTGCCAGGCCCATCATGGGTGTGTGTGTGTGTGTGTGTGTGTGTGTGTGTGTGTGTGTGTGTGTGAGAGAGAGAGAGAGAGAGAGAGAGAGAGAGAGGAAGGGAGGAAGGGAGGAAGGAAGGAAGGAAGAAGGAAGGAAGGAAGGAAGGAAGGAAGGAGGAAGGAAGGAGGAAGGAGAAGGAAGAAGGAAGGAAGGAGGAAGGAGAAGGAAGGAAGGAGGAAGGAGAAGGAAGAAGGAAGGAAGGAGGAAGGAGAAGGAATGAAGGAGAAGGAGGAAGGAAGGAAGGAAGGAAGGAAGGAAGGAAGGAAGGAAGGAAGGAAGGAGAAGGAGGAAGGAAGGAAGGAGGAAGGAGAAGGAAGGAAGGAGAAGGAGGAAGGAAGGAAGGAAGGAAGGAGAAGGAGGAAGGAAGGAAGGAGGAAGGAGAAGGAAGGAAGGAGGAAGGAGAAGGAGGAAGGAAGGAAGGAAGGAGAAAGGGAAAATAGAAGAGTCTTTCTCTATCCCCTCCTAACATGTAGGGGGCCTGTGTGTGTGGTTTTCATGCCCCCCCAGACAGCCCCCTTCCAGTGAGACTGGGAAGGCTGTGGCCCTTCAGGCCAGGATGATGCTGGGAGGCCCCCCGAGAAGACCATTCCCACTCAGAGGAGGAACGATGGAGGTGGGGCGTGTGTGTTGCTTCTGACGGGATTGGGCCACTCTGATCAGCTCTTCATCCCCTGAGCTCCACATTTCGGGACCTACTGTCCTGGCCTTGCATCCCCTTTGATCCCCTCTTCTTCTGTGGCGAGCCCTGGAACACCTGCCGGCTTTTGGCTGTGACCTGTGTGACCTGTGTGAGATGCTCCTTGAGCCTCCAAGGCCGGAAAGCTGGTCGCATCTGCACTCCCCGGGGCCCACCCACCAGGGCCCAACGCCCTTGTCTGCACCCGCCCCAAGCCAGATTCTGCGTCCTCGTCCTCGCAGTCAGCCGAGGAAATGCCTCTCTGGTCCTCTCTCTGCCTCCTACGGGGGTGGGGGTGGGGGGTGGGGGGGAAGCCTTCCCCTCAGCAAAACAAGAGCCCCCGCTAAGCATCCGTGTGAAGAGGCGTGTCTGTCCTCAGGCACTTGCCGTAATAGTGGACATAATATTCACCAAATCTAACTTCTCATGATTATCAATATTTCCTCCCATCCCATCCTACAGACGCGGAAAACGAGAACGAGACAGACTTCCTAAGGAAACTCAGTGAGGTCGCCTCAGAGTCTCATTAGCCATCTCAGCTTCTGAGCGACACGTCATCTGGAAGTCGTTGATCCCAGTGACTATGGGCTGGCAGCTCACGGTCACTTGGTGCTGACTATGCGCTAGGCACCGTTCTGACCATGCTGGGTGAATCCGACCATCGCATCCCTGGGCAGCCTTACGGCACACACAGCCCACCACCCGCTTTCATGTCAGGGGAAAATGAGGCGCAGAAAGACATCCAGTGACTCTCTCAAGACACGCCCCCCCCAAAGGAATGATGGAGTCAAAGCGGGCCGAGCCCACACACCACACCCTGTGCCTGACATCCACACATCTTTCGGATGGCTCCCACAGACACTGGATCATCTCACTTCCTTCTCCTGCCAAAGAGCCTGACACATGGCGCCTACTTAGGGAGTCACACTTCTCTCTCCGTCAATAAACCGGGAAAATGCCCTAAAACCTCCACTGATGGCATCAGTCCTGTGCCCCCCACCCCCAGGTAAGCACCCTCCTCCCTCTGAGGTGCCCCTCACTGGGACAGCCCCAGTACCAGGGGGACCCCCGCACAGAGGGGGCGGTTTCCTTTCACAGGGCTGTCACTGTCGTCCCCCCTGGGGAGAGGAATCCACGCAGACTCGGAAGTGGGAGGCAGCCCCCTTTGCTTTTATTCACCTCCAGCTGCTACTTAAAATGCCGTTTTGTGTCGTGTCTTATTCAGCAGGGACTCATGGTCATTTTCTACGTGAGGAAACTGAGGCAACGGAGAATTTGCCAGGTTCCCTCTGGGAACCGGCCGGTAAGTCGTGCCGGGGCTGCGACCTACAACCCACTCCTCTGATTTCTAAACCTGTGACGTTTTTCTCATGACACGGACTCCCCACACACACTCACTCACACACAGACACAGAAAACAGAGGTGAGTCTCGGTGGGGCGCGTGTCCAGTTGACGAAGTCGTCCGTGGTGCGTCAGTCTCTCCAGGCATCGGGTCAGCAGCGGGGCGTGTTTACACGGCCAGCGGCCAGCGAAGCCCTTCCTGTTTCATCCCAGCCGGACAGCGGCCCGTGCGGGTGTTCCCGGCAAAGCCAGGACACGGCTGGTCTGCAGGGTCCTCAGAACTCGGGTTCCTCCAGTCTCATCTAGATGCTGCTGACCTCGGGTTAGAGCAGCCGGTTATTAAAGAGCAAGAGAAAGGGACAACGTGGCGAAAGGGAAGAAAGGGAAGGAGGAAGGGAGGGAAAAGGGAGAAAGGGAGAGGTCGGAAGGAGCCAGCTTGCCTCCCAAGAGCAGATCCCTCTATAAATAAGACACGGTTGAAACTGTGTGGCCTCCAAGTTCCTAGAAGGTGTCCTCAGCGCACAACGCAGAAGTAGGTGGACGGCAGCTAGGACACACACGCTCAAGCTGGCCACCCGCGCTGTTCCCTCCATCACATGCACTGGTCAATTCTATCTGGGGTCAGTGGCGTCGGTTGGTCCCTCACCTGTGGGGCTGCCCAGGCTCGGAATGATTGGGTCGCGTCACAGGGACAAGCCAAAGGACAAGGGAGTCTTTGTTCCCAGATGCCAGGTTCCACAGAGGCGGGCGGAGAGGGGAAGACCCTGACATCCCAAGAGCTCGCAGAGAAAGGAGTCAAGGGTAAATTTAAGCTTTCCGAAACTGATCTGTGCTTGGGACCGAAAATTTTGAAACTCTTGTAAGAAGACTCTTACTCCGACGGGACATTTTTCTACTCCGGCTGGGGCTCCGTTCCCTGAGATAGGGAGTGTGAGCTCTCTGGGCCTCATCCCAATGGGTGAGATAAGAGAGGAACAGATGGATGGATGGTCCACAGGCTCCGTGGACCAGGCATGACCACACTGAGCGAGGCAGCCTGGGCTCAATGTCAGCAGTTGTCCTCACGGGGGTGGGGTGTGGGGCACATGAAAGGCTACCGTGAGCCAAGGGCATGCTTGATTCAGGAGGTAGAGACCATGTGGAACTGCGGGACATTAATCTCCCACAAGGAGGCCCACATGAGCCGCCCCGGAAGGGAACCTCGGAGGACAGTTCCCACGATACACAGTTGTACCACGCCCCCGGGCTGGAGCAACAGGGGTTGCCGTTAAAGCTTGAGAGCAGATGTTATGTTCATCTCCGAGGCCTCGAACCACTGACCAAGTGTGAAACCACAGCTAACGCCAAGGAAGTTCGCGGACAAAGGCCAAATCCTTTCAAGAGGTTCAAGGCAACAAGAGGCAAAGCGTTGAGTACTTTTCTATTCTTCATCGTTGAAGACCAGAAAATACCTCATCCAAGAGACCTCAGTGGCCTCATGGCACAATGACCTTAGAACAGTGGTTCTTAACCTGGGTTCTATGGAACCCTAGGGGTTCGATGAGTCAGTCTCAGGGGTTCGGAGAAGCCTCTGCCGCGGAGGCCAGAATAAAGGAATACCGTCATTTGTTGTGAGTTCATGCACTTTGTTGGTTTTGTTCTTTGAGCAAGGGGATGTTCATGCACGGCTCATTTTGTGCACCAGTAAAAAAACATATACCTATATCTTGAATTTGGGGGGAAAAATCATATTTTATTTATCACTAAAGAAGGGTTCGGTGAATGTGCATATGAAACTGGTGGGTTCAGTACCTCAAAAAAGGTTAAGAACCATTGCCTTAGAACTTTGACTCAGAATGAAAGTATATATTTAGCCCTGGCCAGCTGGCTCAGTGGTAGAGCATTGGCCTGGTATGTGGATGTCCTGGGTTTGATTCCCAGTCAGGGCACAGAGGAAAAGGGCCCATCTACTTCTCCACCCCTCCTTCTCTTGCTTCTCTCTCTCTCTCTCTCTCTCTCTCTCTCTTTCTCTCTCTCCTACCCTCCTGCAGCCATGACTCAATTGAAGCGAGTTGGCCCCCGAAGCTGAGCATGGCTCCAGCTAGGAAGAGCTCGGTTGCTGAGCAACAGAGCAACACCCCAGAAGGACAGAGCATCGCCCCCTAGTGGGCTTGCCAGGTGGATCCTGGTTGAGGGCACACACAAGAGTCCGTCTCTCTGCCTCCCCTCCTCTCACTGAATAAAAGAGAGAAAAATTTTAGAACTGTATCTTAAAATAGTCCTGGCTAGGCAAACACATGGCTCTAAAGGTATTTATTGCAGCAATCTTTATGATGGAAAATGTGAGCATTCCAAATCTCAAACAACAGGAAAACGACTGGGTAAGTTTTGGTGCCGTGATAAGAGGAAAGGCTATATAAATATGAAAAATAATGCTGAGGAAGATTGTTTAGTGAAATGGGGAAACCGGCAATGTGGTTACTTGGTAAACACGTGACAAGTGACTAAGCCTGTAATCTGTTGGAAACTTACCAGGCGCTGTGTTAACCCTCTCACTTATGACCTATGACAGTCCCAGGGGGAGTGGACAGCTATGACCCCTAAGGCACTGAGGGGTGAATGTAATGCCCAAGGGCACACAGCCGGCACCCGGTGGAGCCAAATGTAAACTTTGACGTGTGAGGCCAAGACCCTGCATTCTTTTAGTTTTTTAAGTGAGATGGGGGAGGGGGGATAGTGAGACCGACTCCCACATGCGTCCCAACTGGGATCCACCTGGCAACCCCATCTGGGGCCAATGCTCAAGTAGTGAGCTAGTTTTAGTGCCTGAGGCCAACGGTGGACCAACCGAGCTATCACCAAGTGTTACCATCTCTACCTCCGAAATAGTTTCATTACCTCCATTCTCATGGCAACGACTCTATTTTCAGTGCCTTGTTTACTGCAACATGCTCTCTCCACCTTCATTTTGCCACTTTCTAATTATCGTTACTAATCACAGCCATCACCCACGTGTTATGTTCCAGATGTTGTGCTACGTACAAAACTGGCGACGTGAAAAATGGCTACTAATATTTATTCCCAACATGACAAAGCGATGGGGCTTCTCTCTAGGGGTCACCACTGCGTGCAAGAGCAATTGGAGGATCCAAAGTTTTGTGAGCTGAGAGCAGGGTTAGGATTCGGACCACAGGTGGTCTGTGGCTGGAGTTTGTGGCCAAGTAAAGAGCAGTAGAAGGATGTGGTGTCACATGCCAGCCTGCCTTGTCCACAAACCAATCGGGACGCCCTGGGACTCTGTACGGCTACGGTGTCCCATGCATGTGCCGGGAAGGCTGGGCAATGAATGGGGTGTTTATAAGCATGCCGATGCACACGGTGTATTCCAGCACCCGCCGGGGGCCTGCCTATGGGGGCAGCAGGACGGGCAGCTGCCCTCCACACACGTGCAGGGTCGGGGCGGTACCCCCTCTGACAGGAGGAAAACATTATTAGGAACACTTCTGGCACAGAATGACCCCGCCAGAGCGTTCCAGGAAAAGGGTGCTGAATGCGGGGATGGCCAGGTCTAAATAAACCTCGTTCAGTCCTTCAGGTGCTTTGAACGTGACTGAGTGTTCGTACTGCCCGGTCTTCCATCAGAGATCCTCTAATAGTTCACACGAAACCCTGAGCCTCCCGCCTGCTCCCCGTGGTGGCTGACCCACTGCCCGGGTGACCAAACACCGCGATGTGCGGGTCTTCCTGAGACACAGCAAAATGAGGAGGCTGGCCTTTCAGCCCGAGCCAGGGAACAGCGCTGGGCTCATGCAGGGGTCTCAACTCTGGTCTTCATGCCGCCGGATTCAGGAAGTCTCTCTACACCCCAAACTCACTTTCCTCGTGTTTAAATAATAATAATAGTAAAGGTATGGATTCATGTGCATGGCTTCTAGGTTTTATAATTGGATTGAAGAGCCAAAAGGTGCCCGGCTTTGCCACAGAAAAGCTGCCAGAGTCCTGACCACACTAAGCACTCGGGAAGCAACCTCGGGGATGGTGGGAAATTATAGGGACCCAACGGTCCTTCCAAGAGGTGTTTCTCCCTGCATCCGGCATTCTTGAGATATTCCACAGTGCTACATTCTTTTGTTTATCTAGCCAGTCTCAAAGTCTAAGTGGCAGAATAGAGACTGGGTGAGCCCTTAGGTTGGAAAGGTGAAGTGTTTGACTACACTCCCTGGTTCATAGACGGCTGTCTTTTATGGTGGCAGGGGCAGAGTTGCCCTCAGAACCACATTGATAAGGGCACTAATCCCATTCCCAAGGGCCCCGCCGTCGTGACCTTATCACCTCCCACACGCCCCTTCCCCGCATACTGTCCCCCTTGTGGGTGAAGTGTCCACAAATGAATTTGGGGGACGGAAGGACACCAACATCCCAGCCAGGGCAGCCAGCAATACTAGTGCCTGAGAAGAGGAATCTTTTTCTCCGCCTTTTCATATTCGGATCCACAGAAGAATTGAGGTCTCTCTCACTCTCAATTCTGCAATTCTGGGGTAAGCATCAAGAAGAGGTCCCCCGTCTTGTCCCAGGTTTATAGAACTCTCCTTCAATCCAGGTAACGCCTGCACTTTGCACGGGGATAGTGGACTCCTCTTGGGTGTCCCCCAATATCTCCTGGAGAAGGAAGCTGTGTCTCTGTAGGCTTCTGTGGAATGTGTATAAACTCCAGGGAGAGGCAGAGGGAATGGTCTCCCAACCCACTCTGTGTGCACGGTGATACATTGTCAGGAGGTGAAAGGAGGCGGAAAAATTAAATAATTGCAGCAGCTCTTGCAATAAAAAAATAAAATAAAATAAAATAAAACCAGCTGGGTATATTGGGAGGAAAGTTGTATGATAACATGGTGGTGGTGGGGGGGATCAGATTCTCTGGAAATCACACACTTTGATCTTTTCAGGTTGTTCCCAGTTTTCTGAGAATCAAAGAGGTAAGGTTTGCTAGACCGTCGGTCCCTAGGGATACAGTTCTGCTTGATTGTTCTCCCAAGATCCTGAAATACAGGATCTCCAGGGCACAAGAGCGACCTCCCAGCTGAATACTTGACTCAGAAACATTCTGAGCCCGGCCTGTGGGGGGCGCAGTGGATAAAGCGTCGACCTGGAAATCTGAGGTTGCGGGTTTGAAACCCGGGGCCTGCCAGGTCAAGGCGCATACAAGAAGCAACTACTATGAGTAGATACTTCCCATTTTTCCCCACTCTTTCTCTCTCTTTCCTCTGTCCTCTCTCTGAAAATTAAGCAAAAAATATACAAATGAATTAAATAAAATAAAGAAATATTCTGAATTAAACTTCCTGGTAAATTACCTTCCCCACCCAGCCACCCAAAGAAAAAACATTTCCTTTTGATGACTGAAAGGAAAAAAAAAAAGAGATACGTTTAAAGTCAACTTTCTTTTTTTTTTTTTTTCTTAATTTTTCTGAAGTTAGAAGCAGGGAAGCAGAGAGACAGACTCCCGCCTGTGCCCGACCGGGATCCACCTGGCATGCCCACCAGGGGGCGATGCTCTGCCCATCTGGGCTCTTGCTCCATTGTAACCAGAGCCATTCTAGCACCTGAGGCGGAGGCCATGGAGCCATCCTCAGTGCCCGGGCCAACTTTGCTCCAATGGAGCCTTGGCTGCGGGAGGGGAAGAGAGAGACAGAGAGAAAGGAGAGGGGGAAGGGTGGAGAAGCAGATGGGTGCTTCTCCTGTGTGCCCTGACCGGGGATGGAACCCAGGACTTCCACATGCCTGGCCTACGCTCTACCACTGAGCCAACCAGCCAGGGCCTTTAAAGTCAACTTTTATTAAATTTATTCATCCTATACCATGTAGCCTCCCTAATTCATTTAAGTACATTTTATGTTCTTTGCAAATTATTCTCTTTTTTTTTAATTTATACATTCTTGTGGTCGGAGTGGCTGTTCTTTTGTGTTAACTCCCTAGTTGTTGACAGAAAGAATCAATTCCTTAAAAGTGGTTTGTTGAAGTGTGAGTGTAATGAAAATAGCAATATAAATACTACAGTTCAAAATCACTCCCTAGATATAAATAGGAAAGAGGACTCCTGCTCTGTGTGGATCTAGACTGTACTCTCTCCGCACACGCTCAACGTGACGGGCTCGGAGGTTTCCCACAGACAACCCCAACTGAAAAGGCGAATGGGAATTCCGACAACGAAACTTTAAATCGGGTGTCATCAGCCTGACCTGTGGTGGTGCAGTGGATAAAGCGTCCACCTGGAACACTGAGGTCGCTGGTTCGAAACCCTGGGCTTGTCTGGTCAAGGCGCCTATGAGAGTTGATGCTTCCTGCTCCTCCCCCTTCTCTCTCTCTCTCTCTCTCTCTTTTCTAAAATGAATAAATAAATAAAAATAATTAAAGCAGATTTCATCAGACCAAGGAAGGTATTTGTCTCTATCCACAACGATGTGCCTGTTCAGAAACTTAAACAGGAAAATGATGATTTGGCGTTACTGTCCGGTAGTGACATTTTTAGTAAACCTACGAAGAATTTTTATTTTTAAAAAACAAGTGCAGGACATTGCTTTCTAGTTTTACGTTAACTATGTTTATCAAAGAGTCTGCAACTTCAAAGCCACAACGGGGGGTGAGTCCAAATATTTTCCCAAAATGTGTAAAACCCATTTCGTAGTGTTTGACGTGCTCATGCCCAGGGAGAAAGTGGGACAAGCATGTGGAAGTCATTAGAACCGTGCTGGGCCAACTTCCCGTTCTCCACCTTCAGCCTGCCTGACAGTCCTGCGTCTGTCTGCCACCTTTGGAGTGAGGCATGGCCCGGTGGCCTGCTTCAGCCCCAGGAAGGAAAGCGGAAAACAACGAGGAGAAGCAGAGTGGGCTGGCCGTGCCCTCCCGCCCGGCTGCCGTGACCACTTGTCAGTGTCCCGAGACTGGCTATTCCACAACAGCCTGGATGCCAGCTGAGGGAGAGACACGCAGCAGGACCTCCAGCCGACCTCCGCTGGACGCGAACTTGCCGAGGGAGATTTGGGGCCGTGCGTTACCGCAGCGTAACTTAGCCTGTCCCGAGGGATCCCTAGTGATGGAGTTCTGCCATCAGTGGACACAAGTTGGACGAGGCAGAGTATTACTTGCACACAATATGGAAGAGCCACGTCCCGAAGGGGGTGCTAGTAGAACTTTTGTGAGTGTGTTCGGTTTCGGGTTTTAGGTTAAACCACTGATAAGCCAACGTTGGGACCCCCATCCTTGGAAGACAAGTGCCATATACTTAAGGAAGAAGAGCCTAGAGACTTTCGTTGTTCTTGGAACCTTACAGTATGAAAGAAAAGGTGTTTATTTTTTATTTTTTATTCATTTTAGAGAGGAGACACAGAGAGAGAGAGAGAGAGAGAGAGAGAGAGAGAGAGAGAGAAAGGAGGGAGGAGCTGGAAGCATCAACTCCCATATGTGCCTTGACCAGACCAGTGCAGGGTTTTGAACTGGCGACCTCAGTGTTCCCAGGTCGACGCTTTATCCACTGCGCCACCACAGGTCAGGCGAGGTGTTTATTTTTCATTAACGATGACCGTGTGAGTCACGGCGAGGACGAGACCGTGTGTGCCAGGGTCGGGGTCTATAAAACACTAGCTAGTGGGCACTGAGGAGGGTGGTCCCATGAAGATGAAGACACTGCTCCCACATGTCAGCCCTCTCGGCGTGCGGCATGACGCCTACGGATCGTGCTGCCACTATGCGGGAACGGGACTAAAACTGGGGAAATGAGGGTTGAGCCGTGCCCATGGGGTACGTCTGTCCAGCACACAGAGCGGCATCACTGACAGAAAGCTTAAGCTTTTGTTTTCTTTCCACGGCTGGATTGGAGAAAAGCTACCCCAACGAGTATTTTGAAATAGAAATAAGTTTTGGGGTTTTTTGTTTGTTTGTTTGTTTGTTTGTTTGTTTGTTTGTTTGTTCAGAGCATGACTTCATGGCACTATTGATAATATCAATAAAAGCCTTTTCATGGCTATCAAGGGATCTGCCCATGTGGAAACCGGAATATCTAACCACACACATTTGGCAATTGACAAAGATTCTTAAAGAGATGAACAGGGTTCAAATGACGTAATAGCGAAGTCTGCCCAGGAAGTTCATGGTTCTCTACAATGACGACAGGGAGGAATAGACGAGATGTTACTGAGCAGACCATATTTTAAACCTGAGGCCAAATGATTCCACAGAATTTTCAAAATTCCAAAGCGTTGTTCAACCTAAAGGTGCATTCGTAGCCACTCAGTGCTACTTCCCAGCTTTGGCATTTAATACACTCTTCTTGTGCTTCTAGATGTTTCCATTGACACAGACAGTAGGAGAAGCTTTCTGACAAACTCTCCGTCAGCTGCCTTCTGACAGAACCCCCCTAGTATGTGCTCCTAGTTCCACTGGCCTTATAATAACTGTGAGTTCGAATTTTGTGCTTTGGGCATGTTTATATCATTATTAAATGTCCTACATTTTCTTGCAATGCATTCATGTGGTTTTTTTTTAATCTGTACTCATCTCAAATTTACCCATCACATGAAATCACATTCTAAGTTTTTTTTTCTTTTTTTGCAAAGAGCCAATTATTACATAACCTATCCTCTCTCCAGCTATTATGAAATGTTGATTTTATTAGATACACATTATACACATTATCGCTGGGGGCCTGTTTTTGGATTTGTTATCTCGTTACCCTGTGCTCCCCCAAAGAGTACGATTAAAGGTTATCAGACACCTCTTTATGTCCTTCAAGTCTATTTCTGATTTTCAACACCTCCCCCCCCCAACAACCTCTTATACAACGTTACACCAGTCAATGCACGACCTGGACTTACCATCATCCTCTTGGCTCCCTGCCTTCGCCTGGACCACCTCTTTACTGGGGGGTAGGCTCCTCCTCGCCTCCTCCCTCTTCCCGTACTACTGCACACACTTCTCTTAGGAGAAAGTCATTAGCTTCACTCTCTCTCTCCCCCTCCCCCTAATCCAAAGAATACGTGGTGGCCAGGCATCTTCTGGGTGTGAGAGAAAGGAGACTCTAAGTCACCTTGACACATGGTTTCTCTGGAAGCCCTCCCTCCTTTCCAATTCTAAGACAGCTGCTAGCTCGTTCTTCCTGTTCCCTGCATCCTCAGGAGCTGCCACTGAAAATTCCACTCAAAGCTTCTGCGGCTTCCTGCTGCCATCGCATCAAATCCAGATGTCTCCGCTTGGCACTCGAGACCACCGCCATCGGTGCACAAACATTGTTTCCGGAATCGGCACCCCCCGCTCCTCTACTTAATATCCAGATCAGAAGGATCTGGATTTCGATCTGGACTCGGTCTCTTAGGAGCTGTGTGGGCTTGGGCAAGCTGCTTGGCCTCCCCCCCATCCCCCACCGAAGACGTCACAGAGGCATAGCCGGTGAACTTGACCAGCCTCGTGTGTGTCCGGCACTGGCAGACCGACCTCCAGCGCTCAGGACGGTAGAGCACAGAGGCAGCACTGGACTCATCCAGCAGCGTTAGTGACAGCTCTGGACTCCTGTAGGTGAACACAGGGACCCTCTGTCCTTTGCTGGGTGCTCTGGTAGACGGTCCCTAAGAACTCTCTTCTTCTTTTTGGCTCGTAGAGGTAACAAAGTGATCTTTCCTTTCCTTATTGCTCACCCCTTTTGACCCTATTTTATTCCTTGGCATCCCCAAAATACTCATTACACTTACCGATGCTTGATGAAACTGTGAAAATAAATAGCCCCTGTGAGACTGCCCATTTGTTATGCAGAGAAGGGACCCCCGAGAGCCAGAAGATCTGGGTCCATCTCTAGATCTGCTTTATCTTCGCTCCGCAACATTGAATAGCTAAACCCCTTTCCCTGAGTGTTAGTGCCCAAAATGTTCCTGTGGAGCTCCAAGTAGCTACGCGTGGCTGATGGCTACCATTTTGGACAGAGAAGATACACAGCCTCTCTCCCTCCCCATCACGGCAGAAAGTTCCGTCAGACAGTGCTGATGCGTGAAACACCACAAGAAGCTTAGTGTGACGGGCTATAATGGCATAAAATAGTATTGACGGGAAATGCCTGGAACAGAAGCTTCACTAGCAACAGAAACACTGCAACATTAAGTGGAAGAGACAGCCGAGTCTCTCCGGGATGCTCGCCAGGGTATCTGAGGAATTAGATTAACGGAGATTCAGACAGACAACTGAGAGACCTCATCACAGTTGTCTGGGAGTTCTCTGGGCTTATTCAATAAGAGGAAGGAAGAAGGAAAAGTAGCCCCCGTCTTATGGGGGAGTCTTCTAGCATGACGCCAAAGATATAAAAGTAATTCCAAACGTTATTACGAGGCTTCTGATGAGAAGCGGTGGTTTTTCCAATCTTTAAACTCCTTCATTAATTTGAGAAATTGAGCCTTGAATTGAAGAAGCAAAAAGGAATCTGCATGTAACTCAGAGGAAAAGAAGATTGGAAGAAATCGTGTAAGAGATGATAGCTTTTCCCAACCAGGAGACTATTCATTAGATGTCCCTCCCCTCAATTTCCCAGGGGTCCTCCTCCATATATTTCTGTGACATGTTATTTTTAATAACACGCTTTGGCCAGATTTGGTTTTATTGGCTATACTATAGATTCCTAAAGGGCAGTGATAATGTCCCCCGTTCTATTCTTTATCCATCGCAATCAGAGAGTTCCTTTAGGAAGTGAGATCACGTCTTCTCCTTGCCTACAACCTTCCAATGGCTACATGACAAGATCAAACTCCCACATCCAGGGTCACCTACCTGCTTTGTGAGGTCCAGCTCAACATAAAAATATAGGGTTCCTTTCCCCAAAAAAAACGATTAAGAATTTAAAGATGGTGACCACAGAGCATGACTGCAGTGTGAGCCTTTCCGAGCCCAGGAGCCTGAGTCACAGCACAAGTGTCATGCTCTATGGGATCTGACGTCTATATACATACAGCTCCTCAAATGTCTAGTCTTCTAAAATGTGATTCCCTTGACTTAGAATGCCTCTGGGTGCTCTCCCCCCACCCACCCCCACCCCCACTGCATTGCAGACCAACTTCTTAACTTTTCAGATAGTTGCTTACATGGAACAAATTCAAGAAAGCCTTCCAGGGTCTAATCTTTCTCATCGAGTTTCAGAATTGACATCGTGCCCTGTGTGACGAATCAGCTGCCAGTCCAATCCGCTGGGCTGTACGCTCCTTGAGGACAGGGACCGGGTCTGTCTTGTTCACCAGAGCGCCCCAAACGTCAAGAACAACTCTCCCGCATGGAGTGCACCGAATACAATTCCACTGATTAAGTGAAAAAAGTAAATGAGTGAATTGCAATTTTCCATGTGCTGTCCCTCCAAGGAACTGGTTGGTGGGGACAGGAGAAAGATGACTTCGGAAGAAGGCTTACCACGGTTCCCAGCCCAAATCCCGGCTCCGAGGACGGAAGATTCACTCTGTCCACTTTGCTCTGTTCTTTGGTGAGAGTCGACCAGACAGCGAGCGGAGACACAGTGCGTAAAAAAGGCCGAGGTTTGGACTGTTTATGCTGAACCATCCGCACTCCCTTCTGGGTCTCAACGTCTTCTTCTTTGGCCAGTGGTTTTCACTTGTTGTATATTTTGTTTAGCGGTTTTTATTAGTTACATAAAATACTTACCTCCTTAAAGGTCTATGGGTTTCTTTTTTATTTTTTATTTTTAACTCCTGCTTTGCAAAGACACAGTAATGGCTTCCAACAGGTCAGACAAAGCAGTCTTCCCACCCAGAAACGTGAGAATGTCTCAAACCACTGAGAGCACGTACTCCTGAAGACAGAGAGGCTGCAGTCGGGGCAAGGTGGTCCAAGGAGAAGTTAGCCTCATCTGCAATGTTTTGTTACGTTAAAAGGATAATGTGTTTCTACATTCTATAATTTTAAGTGATATTAAAATATAAACTATAAATCATTTGCTTCATTGAATTGGCCATAAAAAATTTAAATTCAAATCCTTAAAAGCTAGGATATCTTAGCCTGTGCGTGTCCACACACACACACACACACACACACACATTTATATAGTTTAAATGTGAAAAATAAACAGTTGGCTTGACTGTATCAGTCATATAACTGACTTCACTGAGCCCTTCATCACTGGGTTGATTTTGGCGACTGGTTTAATTTTTTCAGTTGCCTTGATCTCTATACTGAACCAGTGTGACTTCAGTAATGCCAATTGGGTTTCTAAAATTTTGTTTGGTGTTTCTGCATCTCCAAATTGTACTCTAACCGCATAGCCTTCTATAAATTTGTGCAAGGAGAGATGTCACCAAGTCCTTCAAAATGACCCGTTTGGGGTTTGTACACAGTCCTTCGACATTGAGGTCCCTACGTGCCTACCCGTCATTGTCCTGCTGCCATTTCAAGCTTAACCTTAGAGAGTAGAAGGCTCCTTTTATTTTTCATAAATAGAATTAAGCTACATTACCACGCTGCTGTGTACACGTAGGTAAATATGTACTGTACTCCGGGTTAGGTCTGATTGATTTCCATAACACCTATATACTTATAAAGTTATTTTATAGGTCTCAGTTCTCCTGAATGACCTTTGATCCAATTTCTATTTTCAATGAAACTATGTAACAACAGAACAGTGTATTAAAACTACTTACTGTTACCTATCTCTATTGGCGGATCCTTGCATTTCAGTTGGTTCATCTCAGGCCCAGCGTGGCCCTCAACAACATAATTTATGGTGTGAATATAATAAACCTATGTTCCAAGTCTGAATAAGGGTTTCACCTCCCCACACACCATTAACCTTTTAATTATGTTGCTCTGTAGAATAATCATCTGAAGATATTACGGTGTTATTTCAGTCTTGCCCTTCCTCTCTTCATCTCCACAAGCTAAAGCTTCTTGACTCTTACAGGGTTTACATAATGCAACATGGCCCTGGCCCGTGGCTCCGTGGATAGAGCATCGGCCCGGCATATGGACGTCCCAGGTTTGATTCCTGGTCAGGGCACACAGGAGAAGGTATCATCTACTTCTTCCCACCTTTCTCTCCCTCTCTTCTCCCTCTTCCCCTCCTGCAGCCAGTGGCTCGATTGGTTGAAGTGGGGCTCCAGGCACTGAGGATAGCTCAGTTAGTCCCAGCACAACAGTATGAGGTGCTAAAAATAGCTCAATGCTCGCGCGTTGGCCCCAGATGGGGTTGCCAGGTGGATCCCGGTCAGGGCACACTTGGGAGTCTGCCTCGCTGTCTCCCCTCCTGCCACCTAAAGAAAAAAAAGGAGCAACAGCAGAGCACGGCAGTTCCCGCCGCACAAGACCACATCCTGTCCACCAGTCGCTGGCCCGAGCACAACAGTGGCTCCCTCTGTTAGACCGGACACACACTGTCCAGTTTATCCCAGGTCCGCTCCGCAGCTCCCAATCGTCTCCGTTGTTTCCCTGACTTGGGAGGGATCTCAGCGGCCCTCTGGCCTCATGACTGCACTGTGGTTTTTGTCTTACAGCAAGGCTATACTGGGAAACGTAAACAATCTTTACTCGTGCGTCCTGGTGAGCCGCGTCACCAGCATTTGCGCCCGCCATTCTGGCTCTAGAGCCTTTGGGAGTTTGGGCACGAGGGGGGTGGGGGTGGGGCTTGGATTGTTCCAGCCCTTCTGTAGACACTGCAAACACCTGCACCTCTGGACTGGCTGCCCCCGCGCTTGGAAGGCCTCGCGTGTTCTTCTTCCGATCCTGACCGCGTGCAGAAGACTTCGTCTCAGCGGCTCTTTCTAGGGGTGGGTGGGCGCATGCCTCTCTCGTTGCTGACTCAATGCCACCGCTTGCTTGCTGGGGTGGGACGGAGTCTGAATTTCACAGCGAAACACAACCTGTCTCCGTTAAGTCTCTGCATGCAGCTGTGTCTTGTGGCTGTTGCTATATCACTCAGGCTAAGCCAGTGGTTCCTAACCTGGGTTCTATGGAACCCTAGGGGTTCGATGAATCGGTCTCAGGGGTTGGGAGAAGCCTCTGCCGCGGAGGCCAGAATAAAGCAATACAGTCATTTGTTGTGAGTTCATGCACTTTGTTGGTTTTGTTCTCTGAGCAAGGTGATGTTCATGCACGGCTCATTTTGTGCACCAGTAAAAAAACATATACCTATGTCTTGAATTTGGAAAAAACCTCATATTTTATTTATCACTAAAGAAGGGTTCGGTGAATGTGCCTATGAAACTGGTGGGTTCGGTACCTCAAAAAAGGTTAAGAACCACTGGGCTAAGCAAGGGGAGAATGCAGCCACACTCAATGCCAAGAGTGTCAATTTTCCCAATTACGCAACTTTGTTTCTTATCCATGTAGCGGGGCTACTGTGGGGAAGCCGCTTAGTCCAGCTTGGTGTAGCAGCTCAAGGAGCATCTCAAAGGGTACTAGTTGTCACGTGCAATGGTTAATTTTATGCGTCAACTTGATTGGGCTAAAAGGGATGTCCAGACAGCTGGTGAAACACTGTTTCTGGGTTCTCTGGTCTTGGCCATCATCACACCAGTGGGGAACCAACCCGGCACTGCCGGAGACAGTGACAGGGGGTGGGGGTGGGGGGCCGGAGGAGAACGGCACCGATGGGGAAGATCTGGGACAACATAGAGCAGCTTCCCGTCCTCCCCTGTGCTCTGGGTCAGCCCTACACAGAGGGGAAGAGGACCCACCCCTGTCTCCGGAGCAAAACAGAAATTATAACCTCCAACCGGACCCCACCTCAGCTATTTCAGGGCGAACCCGGGGACTCAAAAGTGTCAGGTGAGGTGTTGCTGACAGCAGTCTCCAGAGACGTAAATGGAAATTACTAAAATTACAGGTGACTCAGCTATTTAGGGGCAGTTACACACGTTTCTAAATCCGAAGGGTGCTCGGGGAGGTAGAAGACTCCAAACATTCCAGCAGTCCTTCTTAAAGCCACACGATATTAAAAAAATAAGTGTGGGCCCCCCCACTGCCCAGATATAGAAAGCTGGGTCACGTGTTGGTATTTGCCGTCCTGTGAGTCTCCAACAGGATTCGACTTTGTGAGTCTTCGCTGCTGGTGAACTTCAGCAATTAGAATAATAGCCCTCACCAAGTAGCCGCGACATTTTTAGACTAGAAACCCGATGTTTCCTTGTGGAATTTAGCCTTGCCCACAACTGACCAAAATAACAGGAAAAACAAGCTTTTTCCTATGCTTGAACTACATTTGCTTCCCATGACATCCTTGTAAGTGCAGGGCACATCGGTTTAAGTAAAAGGACCCCACTGGCTTAGAGTTCCCCAAGAAAGAGAACAGAATTACAATCCATGGAGGGGGGTGGGGGGATCGCAAGATATTCCCTGAAACACGTTAACAAAGAAGAGACACGCAGCATTTATGTGTATTCTTATTATTGTCTAAAACAGACGAGAACTATCCAACGCTCGGCTGCTCTAATTGCTAAGGGCTTTCTGGTGGCGCTTACATATCTTGGTTTCCATTAGAAGTAAGGGGAGAAGGACAAAACCTACAATTTTATTTCTAAAATGATATATGGAGGCCACAAAAATAACCCTCGTTGGAAGCTTACCGTGCCGTGTCAACTCGACTAACATTTTGAGGTGTTTCGTGAAGTTCACTAACCAAGGCGAAAGAAAAATAAGTTTTCAGATGCAGAGAGAGGGGAGAACGGGATTTCCGGTCAATGGGCAGTGGCGAGGGCCGGAAGCAAGGTGGACACAGGCGTCCAGAGAGAGGGGCTAGTGGGGGGGGGGGCGTGCCAACAGTGAGAAATACGAGGGAAAGGCAGAACAGAGACTCCGTTTCCCCCTGCCGTCCTCACATGCCATCGACACCGTATCGACTTGAATTCCAGGCGGCTCGACGTGTAGAAATCATTGAAAGAGCGAGAAGAAGTGATAAGTAAATCCCCTTGGGAAGTGGAAGGGCTTCCCTGGCGTCATCCCAAAGGCAGCATAAATCATAAAGGAGATGTTTATACAGTTTATCCTCCACCTTAAGAACCATAAGCAAGACGTCAAGGCAAGGGCACATTCAGGACAGGTGACGAAAGTGCCATGTGCTGAGGTACCCTTGTACCAAACATAAATAGAGATCAACACAAGGGGAAACAAAAGAGATTCAAGGACCCAGTGAGCCACATTCTTACCACGCTAGCTTCCAAAGAATGAGATACTGAAGCATTAAGACTATTTTACCACTATTAAAATAGTGAAGAAAGAATGTAAGGGGTCATCTGAGACTCAGAAAGACCGGCCCTCTCAGAGACCACTGGCAGGATGCACGTAGCAACACAAACTTTCTGGAGGGCACGTTGACAACACCTTGTAAAAGCTTTTTTTTTTTTTAAATGGGTATAACTTCTGGTCTAATGATTCCGTATCTATGAACAGATCTTAAGGAAAATATTAAAGATCTCTGAAAATATTTAGCAAACCGGGAATAAATCATGGCTACATTGTTTATCATACAGTTTAAGGCACGAAACAAATGTCCAGTAATGGGAAATGGATTTACAGAACATTCTAGAGCTTTAATGAGATTAAATATTTTTAAAAGCCATTAAAATAAAGTTTGAAATGATTTCTAAACACAAGGAAATAAATAAATGCACATTAACAAGGACAAAAAGCCGGAAAGTTGTTGAGCTGGGCAAGGCACTGAACACTGGGCTGACACATAAGTGGTGTGTAGATGCTAGAGTTTTTGAGAATAATTCCAGCCTGACCTGTGGTGGCGCAGGGGATAAAGCATTGACCTAGATCCGTGATGGCGAACCTATGACACGCGTGACAGCACTGACACGCGTAGTCATTTTCGATGACACGCGGCCGCACACCAGAGAAGTATGGGGCCGCATGCTGAGAAGGACATTTCATCCTCAGCCCCTACACGGCCAGGTACAGCAGCCAAGGATAAAACATTTGCTGTAGTGTAGACACTCTGTGCCGGATGTCTATAGGCCAAAACAACAAAACTCAGCACACAGAGTCTAGTTCTGGGACTTCCAGTTAGGCCATTTTTCTCGAAATGACACACCACCCGAGTTATGCTCGGTTTTTTGGCAAATTTTGACACACCAAGCTCAAAAGATTGCCCATCACTGACCTAGAATGTTAAGGTTGCCGGTTCGAAACCCCGGGCTTGCCTGATCAGGGCACATATGGGAGTTGATGCTTCCTGCTCCTCCCCCCTTTTCATTTTCTCTCTCTCTCTAAAAGAATGAATAAATTATAAAAGAAGAATGTTAAAGAATGATTCCATATTTGGGAGAAAAATGTGTGCAGAAACACAAATAAAATCTATGTGTATCAAAATACCAAGTTAGTTTAGAAATACGGAAGCATTTTATTTTCATCTTTTGCTTATCTGTATATTCTAAAACTTCCAGTGAACCACATGATATTTATTGTTTTTAGAGACAAAAAACAATAAAAGATTTTTTAAAAAAATCATGTTGTGCATTAACAGTTCATGCAATGGAAACCCATTTACAATATTCGAGTAGAGGAAAAAGGAGACTACACATCGGCAGTGTGGCCCCACATACGTCATTCATTGGGTATTTAGATCTAAGCAGAACTTACTGTGGACATTTGTAAACAAGTATACACCATTACGATGACCTGTATTATGTAAATAACGATTACATCCGTTCATGGCCATAGAACAAAGATCGAAAGCCTGCACGGTAAAATGTTGAAGACGCCGGCGGTTACTTTTGGGGGTTGTGATAACGAGCGCTTCTCAGGAACCCTTAATTAACACCCTGAGATATTGTCCAGCTTCCTGGAATTCAAGCCACGTCCCGTTCCTTTTCCAGCCCACCCAGGGTCAAGGCCTGGACGTCAGGCTCCCCTCAGCACTCCCTCTACCCGTCAAGTTTACCCAGCCCTGTTGATTGGTTACAACATCTTTGCATTTCTTCTTTCTTTGTGTCCACCGCCATCTGTCTGTCCACTGCACCCTTTCTCTGCCCAGTCATTGCTCCCCGAGGCCATGTCCCTGCTCAGGGACACCCATCAGTTCCCCCGACTCCTTCACCTGCAGGGGGAGACCCCACTTTTCCAGGTATTCACCTGCTGTGGTTGTACTTCTCCCGCCATTCCCTGCCGTGTGTCAGTCATGCCTCAGACTCAGTCTTTAATTTTCCCCTTGGTCTTTGGTCCATGACCACGCGCTCAGAGGCCTTTCTCTCTCTCCTGCTGCCTCCTTGGAGGCCTGGCCCCAAACCCCCCACCGCCAGTGGCTCCTGCTTCTTCCGCAGGCAGAGAAAAGACCTCTCTCCTCTCTGGCCCCTTCGTGTCCCGCTGAGAATAAAAATAACGCCAAGTGCCTGACCTGTGGTGGCGCAGAGGATAAAGCGTCGACCTGGAACACTGAGGTCGCTGGTTCAAAACCCCAGGCTTGCCCGGTCAAGGCACATATGGGAGTGGATGTTTCCTGCTCCTCTCCCTGTTCTCTCTCTCTCTCTCTCTCTCTCTCTACTCTCTCTCTAATAAAAATAAATAAAATAAAATCTAAAAGTAAAATTAAATTAAATTAAAAAATAATAACGCAAATGAGGTTTTTTGAACCTTATCTCTTATTGATTTTTGTCTTCATCTTTCCCTTAGTCCAGAAGCTGAGTACAGAGTAGAAACTTAAGGTTTGGATGTAAACCAGAGGCTTTCCACGACAGGAGACCCGGTCCATTTCTAATCAATAGAGTCGTTTAATAAGAGAGAAGATCAACACTCGGCTTGAACGCCGCAACACGGCTCTGGTCCCAGCTTCCCTGGGGAGTCGAGACGACGGGGGCCCCTAGCAGAAGCCCACCAGCCGGAGGGTGTTAGGGAAGCTCTTACGCACGCCCATGCACTTCTCCTGGTCGATGTACAGAGTGTTGGCCTTGACGGCCAGGTCGTGCTCCAGGGTGGCTTTGGTGTGGACCAGGGACTGCAGGGTGTTCTCGGCGTCCCTCAGGCGCTGCTGCAGGGTCTGGATGGTGTGGTCCACCTCGTACACCTCGTTCACCAGGCTGCGGGCACGAGGGAGGGAAGAAGCGCCCGCCCCGTTAGGTGGGCGCCAATCACATTCCCGGGGACGGCTGCTGGCTGAACGAAGCACTGTGCACGCTTTACTGAATTCCTGCGGGACACCCAGGCCACGCCAGCGTCAGAGCCACTTCGTATCGCAACATCGCACAGGAAGCAGCAGGAGCGCGGGGTTCTCGAATCTGGCGGGGGCCACGCCCACTGGCTACATGCACCCTGAACCCAGTAAGCACACGACGCGTATTTTCTGGACACCAGCTTATTCTCACTCACACACACACACACACACACACACACACGTACATTAAATATATCTATTTTTAAAAGAGGGACACTTTGAAACACTTTACTTTTTAATCAGTAAAAATGGGGAAACCCGAGAGTTAGCTGAACTTGTTTACGTTTATTTTGTCACTGAAATTACTTTGATAATGAGGAGGACGAGAATTCAGCCCAGCCCCAACCTATCCCTGGCGTGTCTGAGGAAGGGGCGAGCTAAGGGCGCCCTCCTCCAGGTACAAGACCCCTCCCTCCTCCGCAGTCCCCCACGCTAGTGCTCCAAGGTCCCGGAGCGCACATACCGGCACCTGTCAGAGACTTCATAGGATAATGCGGGAAATCAGCTACCCGCACTCCAAGAAGAATTGCGATTCTAATTGTTACAACCTTTTTTTTTTTTAAATTACACTTTTTTTTATTAAAACAAAAAGGCAAATCTTTTTTTTTTTTTTTACTTCATGAAAATAACCTAGCATTTTCTTACATTATATCAACTGATAGGGTTTTAAGTTTTATTTCTTTATTAGTGCACCTTTCCTAAATGTCTGTTGGTCACTTTGCTTTTTCCTCTGTGAACTGCCTCGCTCTGCCCTGTAACCCGTTTTTCTACTCAGATGTTTCTGCTGATGGATTCATTTGCAAGGAGCTCTTTCCACATGAAGCATGTTGACTTTTTGTGTCTGCTATGCTCGGGACCACTGTTCCCCCTGATTTGTGTTTTGACTTTTAAATTTGTCTGCGATACTTTTGTTACGTATGTACGAGTTTGGTTTTTACTCAGCCAAATCTCTCTTTCTTCTTTCTGATTTCCTCCACCGTGCTTCTGTTTGGAAAGCATTTCTCTGACTAAAGAACAAGTAAATTAAGCAAGGGCTCCTTTACCCACTAATCTGGCCAATAACATCCAAGGAAGGTGACCGTGTGGTCACTCAAGAGAAAAAGAACAGGAAACCGGTTATAAAAAGATCAGACAATTCTTTTCTTTTTGTATTTTTCTGAATGGAGAAGCAGGTAAGCAGAGAGACAGACTCCCACAAGCTCCTGACAGGGATCCACCCGGCATGCCCACCAGGGGGTGATGCTCTGCCCATGGGAGGGGGGGCCGGCTTTGCTCTGTTACAACCAGAGCCATTCTAGCACCTGAGATGGAAGCCATGGAGCCGTCCTCAGTGCCCGGGACAACTTTGCTCCAATGGAGCCTTGGCTGCGGGAGGGGAAGAGAGAGACAGAGAGAAAGAAGAGGGGGAAGGGTGGAGAAGCAGATGGGCGCTTTTCCTGTGTGCCCTGACTGGGAATCAAACCTGGGACTTCCACAAGCCGGGCTGACACTCTACCACTGAGCCAGCCGGCCAGGGCTAATCAGACAAATTAATCCTAAGAACAACACTCTCAAGTAGATACTATAATTATTCCCACTTTACAGATAAGGAATCTGAGGTACAAAGACTTGATGCAACTCTCCTTAAAAGTAACTCATGGAACTACCCATCCGCTACTTTTAATCACTATGTGGCTCCTCAGCTTGACTCTGGTCAGTTGAAAACACAACTCCAAATTCATCAAATTTTCACCAGGTATTCAAAGTTAAGGTTTTCTTTATTTTGGGTTGGAGGGGGGGGGGTCTGTTTATCAGCCGACTGGAGGGAGGCACACAAAATCAATCAAAACATACAGTCATAGAAAGAGGACAGTGACAACGAACGCGAGAGATGGGGACATCCCTAGGGACAGGAAAAGGATTTGGGGACCATAGGAAAATAAGCAGAGCCTCTGACAATCCTCACCCCAAGGCAACCGTACAGCCTCCCTCCCAGAGCCTGCCCCCCCTCCCAGACAAACTGGAAAGGCCACCGAGCCTCTCTTCCCTGTCTCACAGATTGGGAAGCTGAGCCCTGAGGACTGATGAGCTGTCTGCCTTCCCGGGGCGCGCAGCCCACTCGCGTTTATAAGCCGTGCACGGTTATCCAGGAAGCTGAGGAGGAAACGGGGGCCTTGGCGGCCGTGCCGAAGGACTAGGTCCCCGTTTCTGCCCGGCCCCCTGAGCTCCCGGTGAGAAAGGGCCGGAAGCAGAAACCCCGGAGACGCTGGCCTCCACACACCACTTTCTGTAAAACCCTCTCCCGTCCACCTGAGCGCCCCAAAGCGTAACGTTGTTGCCACATCATTAACGGGATGCCCGGCTCCATGGGAATTCCAGGTACACGTGTCATTTCCTATGTATTTTTTTCACTGTGGCAGAACGGGTACATGAAAAATGGGCCAGCTCAACTGTTTCTTACGGGTCGAGTCCCGTGGCGTCAGACGCTACTCCCGCCTGACCTGTGGTGGCGCAGTGGGTGAAGAGTCAACCTGGAACGCTGAGGTTGCCGGTTCAAAACCCTGGGCCTGGTCAAGGGCACATATGGGAGTTGATGCTTCCTGCTCCTCCCCTTCTCTCTCTCTCTCTCTCTCTCCTCTCTAAAATGACTAAATAAAATCTTAAAAAAAAAAAAAACACCAGTGCTCCCAGTTCCCCTCCCCCAGCCCCTGGCCCCCGGCCACCACCCTTCTCCTTTCTGTCTCCCTGAATCAGACGGCTCTAGGGGCCTCATCCAAGTGGAATCATGCAGCATTCGTCCTTTTCTGGCTGACTTAGTTCACTGGGCGTCATGGCCCCAAGGTTCCCTCATGTGGCAGATAGAGCACGAGTCAGAACTTCCTTCCTTTTTAAGGCCGAATAATATTCCATACAAGTATTTTGACTTAGCATTGGTTTTTTGGGGTTTTTTTCCTTTTGGGTTTTTTTGTTGTTGTTGTTTGTTTTTGTTTTTCTTTTTTACAGTTTAAGATCTTCAGGGAAGTTGCTGCACACAGCCAGTAACGGGAGCTCCGATGAGGCTGTTGACAGTCCTGGGGTGGGGGAGCACCTCTCATCTCCTACCCTGTGTCCCCTCCACCGGCTTCCACAGGAACCCAGGACCCCAAAGTAGGAAAAAGGATCAGGAAGACAGATGATTCTTGACCCCTTGCAGCCAAATCATGGCCCAGTGGAAGATTTATCTGGGGGGAACTTTTTGAAAATATACATGCGTCAAAAATAGCAATGTTTTCCAGAAAAAGAGTTCAAGGTGCATCGAATGTGGGCAGTCAACATCCCTGTTGCCCACAGCTGTGTGAGCATGGCTAGAGGCCCCACTGTCCCCCACCCCGCCCCTACTGTCACCCGGAGGACTGCCCTAGCTTCCTCTGTCAAAAACCACAATCACTCTCGGACTCCTCATTCCTGGCAGATCACGGAGAGTTGTTTTGCTGAAAACAGTCATTTTTGGGGAATTACAGAATTGAAAAATATTTTGCATTCAAATACAAATAAAGCTACCATAGTTACTTTTTGGGGGTTTTTTTGTTTTTGTTTTTTGTTTTAAATGTATCAAGATTATTTAAATAAAGCAAAGTCCGGTCTGGCCTGCCACCAAAGATGCCAGGAATGTTTAGAATTACTTTTGAAAGAACCCATTTAGAAAATGTGAAATGAAAATAAAAGTCTGGAAATGAAAACAGCAATTTTTCTCCGTCCTCGTTCCCTTGAGTTCACGGGCTTTTTTTTTTTCTTCTTCTTCTTAAATCTAGCCACTCAAAGGGCTGCTTTCAGAATGATCAGTCGAAGAGGAAAAATAACCCCCTCCTCCAGTAACAATCCTGAATTCCGCTGTCGTTACCCGGGGACCAGAGTGTTGGCCACGCTATTTGAACAAGAAATCTTGACAGGAACAAAAGTGGGTTTTGTCCTGAAGTCCATGAAGGCGCAGAGGAAATAGACCTGCTACAGAGCCGACAGGAAGTCGAGGAAAAGCCACCCCTGTTTAGCTGTGAAGGAGGAAAAAAAGAAAAAGAGGAAAGCCATGCCACGTCTCAGAAGCCACAGTAAGGCCTCGTGGTCAGGTGACTGTAAAGCCAGATTCGACCACCGCGCAGAACCCCGTGAAGGAGCAGCCCTGGTTTGTCTGCCGGCCGCCCTCTGGATCCCGGTCTCTGCCCATGAGGACCCGGGAAACGTCTTCAGGGCGTGAAACGTCTGCGCACCTTCTCCAGATCACATCTGCACAGCCACGATTCTGTGATGCAACCCGCGTGGGCCAGATGAGCATGCTCTCGCACCCTCTGGAAGCACACAAGACGTGGCCGACGGGCGTTCCGGGCGGGGGGGGTGGCACATGGGCCCCGGAGTGGAGGCCACTTGTCCTAAACAACGCGCTCTGTGGGTGGGAGCAGGGGTTCTACGGGACCCACTTGGGGACCAGGGAGCTGGCAGACCACCTGCACAGCTGGGGGCTAAGACAATAGCTCCCCCCGGCACACATGCGGGTAGCCCATTCGCCTGTATTCGAAAGCACCCTCCTGAGGACCCAAGCCAGACAACACGCCCAGTGTGGGGACCGTTTTTTGCAGTAACAGTCTCGTCTGCAGCCATCACCTCTGGGAGAGAGACAAGGATGCAGTCCCCGCTTTGCTGACTCATCCCACACGGGTAGGAAGGTCCTGATGAGACCAGAGACGACACATGTGCGCGTCGTAAAAAAAAACACTGCCGTGGAAGGGAGCGGGAAGCAGAAGCAAAGAGCTGGTTTGGGGACCGAGGACGCAGGGAGACAGGCAAGAGGTTCCCCCTGTGGCTCCCTTCCTACCACCGGGTGCTGCCACTCAACCCACTTCTGCCTCAGTTTCCTTATTTGTCAAGTGAAGGTCATGGATGTGGTCCAGTGCTCAGGACGGTGGTGGTCGGCGCAGAATGAGATTGATGACGTGGCGGCAGCCGCTAGTTCCCCCATCTCTCTCTTCGTGATTATCTCCATCCTTGTGGGCCCCACAAGGACCAGCCCTTCCTTTCCCTGTCGAAAATCCACACTTGTTTCCGCAGTAGAGCTCAGAGTCATTTCACCCCTTCCGGTACAGCCTCCGGGACCATAAGGGAATTCCATCACAGGCCAGGGAGACAAGCCTTGTGGCCTCTGTCTCTCCAGAAGCAACCTGGATCCCGAGGGCCGCCCCTCTGCCCCCCCTCCTCCCGTGGCTTTGTCCTGGCAAAGAAGCGTTTCCTGGCCTAAGAATAAAGCGATAAACCCAGAGGAGAAGGCAGAAGCGGGTATTGGGAAAATAGAAAGAAGTGAAGACGGAATTAGGAAGAGAGGGGGAACCTTGGCCCATGACAGACAAGCCCACCCTAAAGGGACATCTTCAAAGTTCCCATCACAATTACATCCATGCAGTGGTCAGCAGACGAACGTGGGGTCGGATTCCTCCTGCCACGCGCGTGTGCGGGATGAAGACCAGCTGTCCTCGTGTCTGCTGAGAACAGAACAAACTGAAATGACCCTAAGAGACCAGGAGGGGCTGTAGGGGACCGTGAGGATGGTCCTAATGATGAGAACCGATATATCAACTGCTAGCAGATGCCCACGAGAGCCAACGGAAGAGAGCAGGCTGACAGAGGCTGGCGGACGAACGCGCAAGTACCTTTTCTGACAAGTCCCCATCACCGAGAGCCACACACAGGCCAAGCGCCCCTCTGCTTGCAAGAAGGGCCATTTCTTTTTTTTTTTTTTTTTTTTTTTAGCAAGAGAGAGGGGGGCAGGAACAGACAGGAATAGACAGACAAGAAGGGAGAGAGATGAGAAGCATCAATTCTTCATTGCAGCACCTGAGTTGTTCATTGATTGCTTTCTCATATGTGTCTTGACCAGGGGAGGGGCTTCAGCTGAGCCAGTGACCCCCTTGCTCAAGCCACAACCTTGGGTTCAAGCCAACAAAGCCATCAAACTTGGGCTCAAGCCAGCGACCTTGGGCTTCAAGCCAGCGACCTTTGGGCTCAAGCCAGCGACCCCACACTCAAGCTAGTGAGCTCACACTCAAGCTGGATGAACCCACACTCAAGCCAGTGACCTTGGGGTTTTGAACCTGGGTCCTCTGCATCCCAGGCCAATGTTCTATCTACTGCGCCACTGTCTGGTCAGGTGACGTCATTTCCTTTAAAAAAAAAAACTATGGTAAGACATATGTGAGAACATTTACCATCTCAGTGACTTTTTTTTTTTTTTTTTTTTACAGGGACAGAGAGAGAGAGAGAGAGGGATAGATAGAGACAGACAGACAGGAACGGAGAGAGGTGAGAAGCATCAATCATTAGTTTTTCGTTGCCGTTGCGACACCTTAGTTGCTCATTGATTGCTTTCTCACATGTGCCTTGACCGCGGGCCTTCAGCAGACCGAGCCACCCCTTGCTGGAGCCAGCGACCTTGGGTCCAAGCTGACGAGCTTTTGCTCAAGCCAGATGGGCCCGCGCTCAAGCTGGCGACCTCGGGGTCTCGAACCTGGGTCCTCCACATCCCAGTCCGACGCTCTATCCACTGTGCCACCGCCTGGTCAGGCCATCTCAGTGACCTTTAAGTGTGTCTAGCTCAGTCGCATCCGTAAGGTTGTGCATCCACCACTCTCATCCATCTCAGGAACTTTCCCTCCCCGCACACCAAAGCTCCATGCCCATGAAACACGAACTCCCCGTTACTGATACTGTAAGAGAAGGCCCCTGCACAAGGGGCATGGCTACACGCTTCCATATTGCCGGCGCGGTGGCAGAAAGCACTTCCATAAAGAACACGGCGCCGGGCAGGCTGGTGGGCGTGCCCCCCCCTCGCCGTGGACGTGCCCCCCCCTCGCCGTGGGCGTGCCCCCCCTCGCCGTGGACGTGCCCCCCCTCGCCGTGGGCGTGCCCCCCCACCGTGGGCGTGCCCCCCCTCGCCGTGGGCGTGCCCCCCCTCGCCGTGGACGTGCCCCCCCTCACCGTGGGCGTGCCCCCCCTCACCGTGGGCGTGCCCCCCCCACCGTGGACGTGCCCCCCCACACTCACCGTAGCTGGGCTGTGTCTCTGCAGAGCTCTATATTCGGTCTCCTGGTCCGCTCGTCCAGTCTGGTCTGAGCCACCTTCAGGAAGGCAGACTTCTCCTTGATGGCCTTCTTGATGGACTCTATGGTCATTTCAGTCTGGAAGATTTCCTGCAGCGTCTGTAGAAAGAGAAGCAAGTGCCCGAGGCTCTGGTGCTTTGTCCATCGATGCCCGTCCATCCATGGCCCGCCCACCTTGCCCTTGGGGACGGGCCATGTGGATTCACTGAGCACCCCGTGCTCCTTCCCGCCCCCGCCCACCCCCAGGGAGCCTGCTGTGTGAGGCTGCAGGGCCAGCTGCCCTGGAGAGCTGTCCGAGCACCTTCCCAGCTACAGATTCTGGTGGAATAACTTTATGTGATATCTTTTTTTTTTCTTTCAAATTTCGGGCCCCCAAAAGAAGGCGCGTCTTATGCATGGCAGCGTCTTATACATGGGGAAACAGGTACTTGCCTCTCTCCCTAGTTCTCCTCATGTCCAGTGCAATCTAGTGTCCCCAGGCCGCTGCCCGACCACCCCTCTCCCCTCCCCCGCTCCAACAGTCTGCTTTCAACGGTCATGACCTTGTGCCTCTGTCACCGAGGCCACTCTCTGGAGCTCCCTGCCTCTCAGTGTTGGGACCACTGCTTCCGCCAAGCAAACATTTTGTCTGTAGCTCCGGGGGGTGGACCCGCCCCTTTCTGACGGAACCTGTCGTTTCCAGGCATGTCCTGGTGTCACTCGGCGCACTGCTCGTGTACCCACACGTGTGCGCCTGAGTGCCGAGGGCCTTGACGGGGGCTTTTATAACATGTGTACCCACACGTGTGCGCCCGAGTGCCGAGGGCCTCGACGGGGGCTTCTATAACATGTGTACCCACACGTGTGCGCCCGAGTGCCGAGGGCCTCGACGGGGGCTCCTATAACATGTGTACCCACACGTGTGCGCCCGAGTGCCGAGGGCCTCAACGGGGGCTTCTATAACATGTGTACCCACACGTGTGCGCCCGAGTGCCGAGGGCCTCGACGGGGCTCCTATAACATGTGTACCCACACGTGTGCGCCCGAGTGCCGAGGGCCTCGACGGGGCTCCTATAACATGTGTACCCACACGTGTGCGCCCGAGTGCCGAGGGCCTCGACGGGGGCTTCTATAACATGAATTCTCTCCTCTTCTCCATCTCCCCCACAGTCATATCTTTCATTCCTAAACCCTCCGAACCTCAGACTTTGACTGTATTTGGAGACACAACTAAGTTGAAACAGAGGTTATCAGGCTACGTTCTAATCCGATAGGACTGGCGCGTCCCTATCAGAAGAGGAGATTAGGGCACAAATAGATGCAGAAGGAAGACCATGTGAGGGCAGGGAAAAGATGGCCATCTACCCAAGGAGAGAGGCCAGGAGACGCCAACCATACCCACACCTTGACCTCGGACTTCCACCTCCCCGACGGTGACGCCGCGAATTCCCGCTGTGTCAGCCTCCTGGGTCCGCGAGGTGCTGCTTGGCAGCCCCCGCCAGCTAGCCCAGTAGTAAATAAAAGTTTCTGGAACACACAGACTTCGTCATATCAGTGCTCAAAAAAAGGGCCTTGAAATGGCTTCTTACCCTTTCGATCAATGTCCCCTGCGGCCTGGTGCCAACCTGCCTTCCGAGCTCCCCTCCCCGACCGCACACCACCCACGCCGGCCAGTGGGTCTCTTACAGACCTGAACTCAGCCTCTGCCCGGCTGCCTCCGGAGGCGTGCGCGCAAGAGCTGCTCGCCTGCCATGGCCACTTCCTCTTCCAAGTCCCCCACGCGCGTCTTACACTGTTATATGGCAACCACAATTTGTCGTCTTACTAGAGTGATTGATTATCCGTGAGCCTGTTATATGTATGCGCCTCTTCTCTATACACAGAAGCTTCCTGGGAACACAATACTCTGTTGTATGCGTTGCCCTGTCCTTCCCCGTTAGGGAGAACGCTGCCCGGCCCGGTGAACATGTGTTACCCAAAGAAGGCACCGTGGGAAGCAAAGATAAATGCCTGCATCCTGACAAAAAAAGACCATGGGTGTCCTCAATCGGGTAGTGTCACCTTCGAGTGACAGGACTGACTTGCAAGGTTCTTGAAAAAAGAAAGAATAAACAGATGCAGCAGAACCCACAAGAATAATAAGAGCTCCGAGACCAATGTTAGGAAAAAGAAAAAGAAAAAGAAAAAGCTCCCTGCTTATCTTAAAACATCCAAATTCTGACCGAACCAACCGTTCATTTTACAGCCTTTGTAAAACTCTTCGAGTGCTCAGAAACTTCAACATCAGAAACACTTTGAACTCCCTAATTGGTTCCAGTATTTTGTTTTGTATTCCAGAAAGAGAAATAGATAAATAAATAAAAAGCGCCTGAGAAAACATTCCTCCCATATGTTCTCCTAATGACTTCGCTCCCTAGTTCCACTTAGAGTGGTTCCTTAAGCTTTCGTGGTATTTTTGTTTCTGTGAAAAAGACGAGGAAGAGTTGACTACATAGTGCATTCTTTGTGTTCAAAAAAAAGAAACCAAAAAAAAAAACACAAAACGGCGGATTTGAGTTTCGATGTGACATCTGGCTACCTTGTTAAAATAAATGGTGCACTTTGCACTGTTTTTTAGCTTCTCTCCCACGATACGGCCAGGGGGTCGCTTGCCTTCTGGCGTCTCTCCACGTGTGGTCCCAGAAGCCCCGCTCTGCCCACCCCAGCCCGCTACGGGGTGCCACCGGGCTGGCCTTACCTTCCCTAAGTGAATCTGAATCTTGTTTTTAGCATCTGCCGTCTCAGCGATGCGATTAGTGAAAGCCAGGTTGACTTTGTTGAACTGATTCCACATCTCGTTGGCCGTCACAACCAAGAGGTTTTGAATGTCGTCCCTCAGTTTGGCTGAAGCTGCCCGTTCCTTCTGCGAGCGGAGAATATTATCATCTGTGAATTTGGCCCAGGACTCGGGCACGGAGACCCTGGGGGAAAAAAAAAAAAAAGTAGAACCGGACAGTGGTGACGATGATGAATTGGCCTACAGGGTCTGCAGGGAATCATCGTCCTGTGCGAGAGAGCCCAGTCACTTGTCTCGGTTTAACTGCACAGAACGTGAGCACCGGGGCAAAGCTTGTTTTAAATCGTTCCTCACGGTTCCTTAGCTCACTGCTAGCCAGTTTTCTATGAATCCAAAGCGTAAACTAACTCCTCTGCCAATCTGGGGGAGGGAAAGAATAAAAGGGATCCATGAAGGGGAAGGGTGGGTAGGATTGTCACAAATGTGTCACCCCCACTTCACAAGCAATATAAAAGCTATTCGACCCTCAGTCACAGTCCCAGAAGCAATGAAGACAACAACCTACTAATAACCCTTTTATCATAAAAGCAGAGAAGGAGAGGAATAAGGACTTGCTGGTAAGCGCGTCTAGAGATCTCTTGCGACCTGCAGGTAGGAACGTTGAACTGGTACAACAACCACGACGGAGTGTCCGGAGTCCATATGCACACCAAGACCCTTTCAAATGGAAAGGATCTTGTTTGGTGTCCTATGACACCAGCCAGGGTAGAAATGTCCCCGGTAAGCCTACCACCCAGAGACGCGCAGCGTGAACGATTAACCATCGCTTCTTCAAGCGCCCTTCCGCGCCCATAGATACAGTGGTATCTACCTACGTGCTGTTTGAATAGTGCGTCTGATTTTTTTCCGTCATGACAGGTCCAAAGCACCCTCTGTGGAAGTATTTTTCCCAGAAATCTCGCGTCTAGAGATACTTTTTATTGAGATAAAAAGGACATAGAACATTGTGCTGGCTCTAGGTATACCGCACATTGGTTGGATGGACGTATATATTGCAAAATGGTCACCACAGCCGATCCGGTTAACATCCGTCAGCACAGAGAATTGGAAATTTCTTTCTCGTGGTGAGAACGTGTACGATCTAATCTTTTAGCAACCTTCACACGTACAAGGCAGTACTAACTATGGTCACTCTTGTGTATGTGGTATCCCCAGAACCCAAAACACGGATGGCTTCATGCATTCCCGCGTCATCCGTGCACGGGGTGGGGGCGGGGCACGCCATGCTAATGGTCTGACATTCCGAGGCTAAGATGTCTGCAGATGAAGCAAACACTATGGAAACTCACCCTCAGGAAATAACACTCCTATGGGTGGATGTGTGAGGATAACCATTTCCAGCAATATCCATGCCAATCTCTGAAAAACTGAAAACAGACACTATGCCCACGGGTAAAATTGAGTAAATTACGGTATATTTTTTAAAAAGTCATCCATGGATAGCATGCAAGCGCGTGTTGTAGAAAAATGCTCCCACAGAGGGTGCTTTGGACCTGTCACGACGGAAAAAATCAGACGCGCTATTCAAACCACAGCACGGAAGGGCGCTTGAAGAAGCGATGGTCAATCGTTCACGCTGCGCGTCTCTGGGTGGTATAGGCTTACGGGGGACATTTCTACACCTGCTGGTGTCATAGGACACCAAACAAGGTGCTTACCATTGGCTAGAGGTCTAGCTCAGGCCCTGAAGAGCCGAAATGACGCCCTAGCCCAGTGGTTCTTCACCTTTTTGAGGTACTGAACCCACCAGTTTCATATGCGCATTCATTGAACCCTTCTTTAGTGATAAATAAAATATGATTTTTTTTCCAAATTCAAGACATGGGTATATGTTTTTTTACTGGTGCACAAAATGAGCCGTGCACGAACATCACCTTGCTCAAAGAACAAAACCAACAAAGTGCATGAACTCACAACATTACGGTATTACTTTATTCTGGCCTCCGTCTCCCAACCCCTGAGACGGACTCATTAAACCCCTAGGGTTCGATAGAACCCAGGTGAAGAACCACTGGTCTAGAGGGCCTATACCCTGTCATTCCCTGAGAGGTGGCAGAGAGTTTGTGTTGGAAGCAAAGGAGGTCCCTTACGGAGGGTTAAGCGGTCAGAGGACGGGCTTCCATCCCAGCCGACCCCGTACAAGGAGCAGAGGAAGATGTTTGCTGATCTCCTCACGCCCAGTAAGAGGCGCTGCATGGGGACCGCTTAGAGCGTGGGGAGTCTGAATCTGACTCCCACCTGCAGGATGTACAAGCCGACGCTGGTCCACGCTGCTGCTCTCACTGCAGACACACTAGAGAGGGGGTGACCCGCCCCCACGGGAGAGACTCCCTTTGGAGCTCGCTTACAAGGAGGAGGGGCATGGGGGCGGGAAAGAGCACAAGGAAATTTGGGGAGAGGAGAGATGAGGGAACTATTCTTTATCTTCCCCGTGGCCATGGTCACGTAGGCATAAAAATCGGTCAGAACTTACCTAAGCGTACACTTACTACTGAATGCATTTATTGCCGGTGAATTTCACCTCAGTCAAGTTGATTATTTTAAATAATTTTTTTTAAAATAATTTTTTTATTTACTCATTTTAGAGAGGGGAGAGAGAGAGAGAGAGAGTGAGAGAGAGAAAGAGAAAAGGGGGGAGGAGCTGGAAGCATCAACTCCCATAGGTGCCTTGACCAGACCAGTGCAGGGTTTTGAACTGGCGACCTCAGTGTTCCCAGGTCGACGCTTTATCCACTGCGCCACCGCAGGTCAGGCCCAAGTTGATTATTTTAAAAGGGACCAACTGAGAGAGACCGTGAACCCAGCCCGGCAGACGCCACGGACGCCACAGGTACAGCCAAGGTTTTCCTAAACGTGAGAAGCGGGTGTTCAACGTGCACGTCGCTGAGTCCCGGGCATGAGGCCCGGGTGACACTTTTCTTTATGCTTATCTGGGTTTATTTTACATCGAGCCAGTGTTAACGTTCACAGGTAGAAATACGAGTAACAAATAGCCGTTTCCAGTAGCCTACAGGATCCAGGACGGCCGCGTCAAGGCCGGAGCGCGGAACACGCAGGCTTGCCCACTGAGGACGTGTCCGAAGCAGGCGGCGAGCGCCCGCCTCCGCCCGTGGCTGTGGTTTCACCCCTCCTAAGGGCACCACTTACTCTTACAGGAGGGAGAACAGACGCGCGAACGTCAACATCACGGGTGCGGCGTGTGTGCGCCGCGCACTTACGTGGCGTCGACCCTCTCCACGCCGCAGAAGTAGCTGACGCCGTCCGACGTGTTCCGCAGGTGGTGGCATTTGTCGTCGATCTGGTGAGCCCTCTGCTTATCGGCCAGGTCCTTCTCCAGCTCGTGCTGGGACGCTCGGTTAGCCCTGCAGCGCGGAGGGAGGAGACAGTGCTTCAGGCCCCGGTCCCCGGTCCCCGTCTCTCCCGGGGGAAGAGTAGCCTGCCCTTCTGTGCTGGGACCCTCCCGTTACGGCTCCACAGGTCTCTCCTGCTCCACACGACGTCCCACTTTTCAGTTCAGCGGCGCATTCCCTGGTGATACCCACACCTGGGAGTTATTAGAACCCCTCCCGTAATGCCCCCGTCCACGGGGCCAGGGAGAGGAGGTGTGCAGACACAGAAGTCAAGGATTTATCTGGAGCCCCTGGGCTGGACCTGTGCCCATCTTCCCAAAACACAAAGTGTTCTAGATGAGGGCTGCTTTGGATAACCTGTCCACATCTGCGCCTCCCTCTCCATCTTTTTTTGACATCTACATCCTAACCACTCTTTGTTCCCTATTCTTTGACAAGAAGTGACGGGGCGTTTTTAAGCCCCGCCTTTCTCTCTCTCTCTCTCTCTCTCTTTCTCTCTTTCTCTTTTTCTCTCTCTTCTATTTCTCTCTCTCTCTCTTCTCTTTCTTTCTCTCTCTCTCTTCTCTTTCTCTCTCTCTCTCTCTGTCAGGGACCTCCCTCTGTGGTCATGCAAGGCCATCCTGAGGATGTCTAGGAGTCAGAAATCAAGGGTCAGGTTTAACATCCAGGGCAGGAAATCAGAGTGCTTGAAAAGATAAGTCAGGAACTGGTGGGCCCCGGGCTGTGTGCCCCCCCCCCACCGCCCTCCTGAGAAGAGAGAGAGACCTCGGTGAGCGACCAAGATGCTGGCGTATTCTGCCCTGCCCAGCAGGAAGGAGACCTGGCAGGTCGCTACCACAGAGAGAGGCCCAGGGGCTGGCTGGCATCGGGGACAGGTGAGCCGTATCTTCACTCATGGGGTGGTTCATTCAACACATCACTGGGAGCCTACGACATGCCGGACACGGGTCCACGGGCTCCTCTTCCCCGCGGGACCCTGCACCCGACCGGGAGGGACAGACAGGCACGGCCCGTGAAGAATGTGTGAGTCCCGTGGTCTGTTCGCAGGCTGGCACGGAAAACAAAGCAGGAAGGGGGACGAGGAGTGTGTGTGGTGATTTTAAGAGGGAGAGCCCGAGCCGGACTTTCTGAGGAGTGATGATGTCTGAGCGGAGGCTGGCCGGGGGAGAGCCAGATGGCGCGGAGCCCTGGGGGACGTTGGGAGGCATCGGGTTGTTCTCCTGCCCACCAGCCGGCTGAAGTGGGAGCTTCCTGACTTACAATTTAGAGGACCGTGCTGGGTTGGGTTGAGAACAGACTACAGGAGGGTGGAGGTGAGGAAGGGCAGGGAGACCCATGAGCAGAGAGTGTGGTTACCCAGGTGAGAGAGGATGCTGGCTTGGACCAAGGGGAAACCACAGTGCAGGAAGTGAGAAGCGTTCAGATCTGGGGTGTGTTTTAAAGACGGAACCAAGAGAATCTCCCAGGAGATGGGACATCCGTGAGAAGGAGAAGGAAGAGGAAGAGGAAGAGGAGGAGGAGGAAGAAGAAGAAGAAAAGGAGGAGGAGGAAGAGGAGGAGGAGAGGAAGAGGAAGAAGAAGAAGGAGGAAGAGAAGGAGAAGAAAAAGAGGAGGAGGAGAGGAAGAAGAAGAGGAGAAGGAGGAGGAGGAGGAGAAGGAGGAGGAGGAGGAGGAGGAGGAGAAGGAGGAGGAGGAGGAGGAGGAGGAGGAGGAGGAGGAGGAGGAGGAAGAGAAGGAGGAGGAGGAGAAGAAGGAGGAGGAGGAGGAGAAGGAGGAGGAGGAGGAAGAAGAAGAAAAGGAGGAGGAGGAGGAGGAGAAAGAAGAAGAAGAAAAGGAGGAGGAGAGGAAGAGGAAGAAGAAGAAGGAGAAGAAAAAGAGGAGGAGAAGGAGGAAGAGGAGAAAGAGCTGAAGTCCAGTCAGTGGGATCACAGAAGTCTATCCGTTCAGGTGGGCCAGGCCGGGGACCAGAGCGCTGGGGACAGGACAGAAGCTCAGCGGACAAGAGAAGCATGACTGTCCGTTCAACATCCGAGATGAGGTAGCAAGTGGGCTGCTGGAATTCGGGAGAAGTTCTAGCCTGGGTACGAAAGATCAGGGAGGCGTCCGCATACAGAGTTTGAAAACAGAACGAGCGAATGATCCAAATCGCCTCTTTATCCCCAGAACCCCCACAGGGTCTTAGCGGGCAGGGGCCGCTCAGAGATGCCTGCCCTGAGCAAGTATCCCAGCTGTGCCCGCCCCTTCGGGTCCATCACTGGGCCCCCCAGATCTCTCCTTTTACCATTCTTTTATTAGTTTAAAGTGTAAACGAGGCTAGCAGAGCGTGCCTGTCCCCCTCATTGTGTGACTTTTAAAACAGGACACCTGCGCAAAAGATGAAAAGTGGCTACGCCCCTTCCCTTCAGGTCCAGTCTCTCGCTCCAGGTGACAGGCTGGAACTCGAGGACTCGAAGACCTTTCTCATTTGTTGTCTGGGACCTGGCTGCCCTGTGGGCTTCCTCCCTGGACCCCCTCGGACCTGACTTCCACATCGCCTAGCTCTGGTCGGCAAACTGTGGCTTGCGAGCCACATGCGGCTCTTTGGCCCCTTGAGTGTGGCTCTTCCACAAAACACCACGTGCGGGCGCCACCTCGATAAGGAATGTACCTACCTGTATAGTTTAAGTTTAAAACATTTGGCTCTCTAAAGAAATTCCAATCGTTGTCCTGTTGATATCTGGCTCTGCTGACTAATGAGTTTGCCGACCACTGGCCAAGGAAAGTCCTGGAGACAGCACCCTGTCAACTTAGGTGATAGCCCAAGATGGGGAAAAAAATATTGGCTGCCACGCTGGTACCTAACAAGAGTCCACTTTCAGCTAAGATCCAAACTGAGGGCTTGACTGCTCCTGTCGAGACCAGTGGAGTTGAGAAAGCCTCCCCCCATCACCTTGGCTGGACCAAGCCCAGCGACCGTATTAGGGGTTCAGGCCCCCACAAACCCTGAGGGAGTCCTCCCAGGTAATGAGGAGGGCATTTCTCCCCACTGTATATTAAAGAAAAGTCAAGCTCTTTAAAGGATCAGCAGCAGAGAGTCCAAATTCATGCACGTGGAAAGAGAGAGAACTTTCTACAGAGGACCATACTGGGGCCAGCGCTGAGACGGTTGTCATGGGGACTGATATGAAAATGTGTCTACTCCAATGTGGGACACTCCGGCCGAGAAGAGCAAAGGACCTTGAAGACAAGCAGAGTTCGGATCATGAAAGAAAGTGGGAGGTTAAGAACCAGGTCAGAAGGAAACAGAATAGAAACAATTCCTTGAACCACACTACACTGTTGTTTCTGAAATCCCCAGGGAGCAGGCACCAGAAATTAATACTGGAACTATACAGTACCTCCCAGGTATTTGGAACTCAAGCAAATTGTGCAGTTGAACATCCCGTGAGCCGTGAGTCATCCTTAATGAGCCTTTTACCCCGGCCTTCCCCATTTCTGCATTCAAGAGTCCTTCGAACCAGAGTTCAAGAGAGAACCCAGGCTCCCGAAGCTCGCGCCGTCTTGATGGGCAGGGTGAGCAAACTGAATAAGAGGCACCAGCAGCTTGACCACACGCATGGCGGTGGGTCTATGGCATCATCCTGGATCACATTCTATGAGCAGAATAATGGTTTCTTCTGTGATGGCAACACTTCTTCCCGGGGCCACAACCGAGTGAGCGTTGACCCACCTACTCCTACCAGGCAGCAGCCTCAGCCCACGCTTGTTCTGCGCCGGCTGCTACCATCACTCTGCAAGGCCTCCATCTGACCATTGTGCCCTCCTCTCAGGTCCCCTACGACCTACTCTTGCTGAGAAAAGAGGGATGTGTGTTCCGGTGGAGAATGAGGCGGGTACACAGTTAACAAGGTGTCGGCTGTCATGGATGTTGCGACGTTGTGAGCAGAGCAGGAAGAGTGTGGCGCAGGACCTGCCCGGAGAGCAGGGCAGGCTGAGCCCTTCAGGAGGTGTGGAAGACACGCACAAAGGTGAACCACAATTCATCACTCTTCCAACTCCTGGGCTTAACGTAACGCAAGTTGGTCTCTTACCAAGGAATGAAAGTTTTTTGAGTTAAAAGAAACCTTTTCTCTGGCATGGCAAATGATTTTTTTTTAAATAAAAATTTAAAGCAAGTACTCCAAGGACTCACCTTAACCTCTACATAAAAACATACATGTGCATGCATGTGTGTTCTTGTGTAGCCATATATGAGAAATGTTTACATAAGGAGCTAAGAGAAGCCTGAACGGGAGGGGAGGCATAAAACTATAGTTTTGCAATAGATGTTACATTGTATAGGGAGGTAAAGCTCTTACGCAAGTTGGGCAATGGCCTTATCCAAATGTAGCTTCATCCTTTCTTGACAAGACAGAATAATATCAACTTCCTACTCGATTGAAAAAAACACACATTAATGTTTTTGTTATTGAGTATAGCATTCAAAGTCAACAATGTAACAAAATATCGAGGAAGGAAACTTTGTTTCTGGGAGAATTGTGAAGTAAAACAATTACATCCACTTATTTACATAGATGCCCCTGTAGTCAGACTAAGTCAGTCTTTTTTTTTTTTTTTTTTTAGCAGGAAGGCAGAGAGATGAATGAGAAGCATCAATTCTTTGTTGTGGCACCTTAGTTGTTGATTGATTGATTTCTCATATATGCCTTGACCAGGGGGCTACAGAGGAGCCAGTGACCCCTTACTCAAGCCAGCAACCTTGGGCTTCAAACCAGCGACCTTGGGCTTCAAACCAGCGACCTTGGGCTCAAGCCAGTGACCTTTGGCCTCAAGCCAAAGACCATGAGGTCATGTCTATGGTCCCACGCTCAAGCCAGAGACCTTTGGGTTCAAGCCAGCGACCATGGGGTCATGTCTATGATCCCATGCTCAAGCTGGCATCACCACGCTCAAGCTGGAAACCTAGAGGTTTCAAACCTGGGTCCTCAGCATCCCAGGCCGATACTCTCTCCACTGTGCCACTACCTGGTCAGGCTCAGATCCACTTTTTAGAGGGCTACAGGAAAATTATATTTTGGAACAAGTTGGAACAGGGGTCAAGTTTTAGGGTTTTTAAATTTTTTATTACTGGTTTAAAACAAATAAATAAGTAAATTCTGGTGATGTTGCAAGGTTGAATATTTAACTATTCTTTCAAGACAAAGTAAATCAGGGAAGGAAAAGGACGGCCAGAAAGGGACTTACTTCTCTCTGGCGGAGCACAGCTCTCTGGTCTAAACAAAGGCTGTTTCCCCCCACCACCTTCTGTCCCGCCTGAGCCTGGCAGCCAAGCTCCCAGACTTGCTCAAACACCTTCACTAGCCACGCCCCGCTCTACTGGACCACATATGTGGTATTTTGATGCTGCTGTGATGTATACACTATATATAGTATCAGTTATATCAGAGTGGGGTTTTTTTAAGTAAACATTTATTTCCCTCAGAAATTTACATTCACATTAGGAGATCTAGGAACCTCAAAATAGTATCACGGGGACACTTAAAAAGTACACAAAATCGTTAACCACTTTTCCAAATGAAAAGTGATCAACCGATACATACAGTCTTGTGGTTTGGTTTTTTAGTTTTCAACTTGAACATTTTCCCACGACGTGCAAAAATAGTGTGATGAACAACTTCATACATATTTAGACCTTGTCAATGGGTGTGCCCTTTTTCCAAGGGTTTGATTGGCACAGCCAAACGGCCCTTCAGAAAAGTTGTGCCCATGCACAACCCTAAATGAGCGTGCATTTGCTCACCTCGTACACCAACTAGCCTTTATGACTCCCCTCTCTCTTTCTCTCTCTCTCTCTCTCTCTCTCTCTCTCTCTCTCACTTTGCCATGATAGGCCCTCCCGGAAAGCACATTTGCTCAAATGCGTGGGTTAATATTAGGTCTATGTATTTGTTCAACCTTTGACCCTCTTCTTTTGTGAAACACCTGTTCACATGCTTGTCTACTTTTTCTGTTCTTTTTTTTATTATTATTAACTTGTGTGTTCTTCTATTTAAGTCAATTCTTCCCCATTTATATATGTCATAATATATGCTATATATATGGTTGTGGGTTTTTTTAATTTTTTTAGTTTGGCCCTTGCTTTTATATTCCTGGTGCTTTTGATATATAGGCATTGATGATTTCTGTAATACTAAACTATCAAATAGTTAAACAGCCCCTTTTGGTACCTGCCTCTGTTGATTTTATTATAAAGTCTTTTGTTCCAATAGTAATTATAACTCAACTCTATGGTCTTATATTTTATTGTTTCATTTTTTAACAGGGAAATATTGAATATCTCTAGAGTTGTTTCAGTGATTACTGACTGATTCTTTGATACTCTAAATTAATGAAGTAATTTTTAGTAAAAATGAAAAACTACATTCCCTGCATATTATCAAGATTTCTCCTGCCCTTGCAAGTGGCATCTGAATAAAATGAAAGTTCACTTTTATAGGCTTCATAGACGTGAACCAAAAACATGAGCTACCAATGTCAGTATTTTTTGACAGGTACTTAGGGATATAGATTAGAGCTAGGGAAATAAAAAGGGGTTAGGAAGGTCCCAGGGAACATAATGGCTGAGATCTTAAGGAATGGCAGGGATCTTGTGGGAGCAAGTCTAGGAAGCAAAAGTCAGAGAACTCAGAACGAAATCGTATTTCATTGATGTTAAGTGGGAGAATCAGATGGTAGTGCAGATATAACTGTAAGACTCTGGAAGGCAACTTGGTTACACATCAAAAGCTTTCAAAATGCATATACCCTTTGACACATTAATTACATTCCTTGAAATATAAGAAAATAATTAGAAGTACAAACAGTTATCAATAATATTTTACTATGTTGCAACATCATGAAAATAGCACACACACACACACACACAAAAGAGAGAAATAACATAACTATTCAAAACGAGATGTTTGATTTTTTTTTAAATGATAGTAAAACACTATGTAACCATTAAATTCATGTCTTAAAACATATATAACAATATGGAGATATAACCCCCAATACAATTTTTAAAAGAATGAGACACTCCTGGGGGTGGATAGGGGTGAACAGGCAGAGACTGAGGAGTCTTAGAGCAGTAAAAAGACTCTGACTGATTTCATAGTGCTGGATACAAGTCATTGTGCATTTGCCCAAACCCACAGGCTCTGCAACACCAAGAGTGAATAAACCCGAAAGGTAAACCATAGACTTTGGGTGATTAGAATGTATCAATGTAAGTCCGTCAATTGTACAAAATGTAGCGTTCGGGGTGGGGGGTGAGGGGTGGATAACGTGAGTGCTATTCCTGTGTGGCTACAAGGGGTATATGTGCCTTCCTCTCAACTTTGCTGGGAACCTAAAACTTCTCTAAAAAAAATTGAGTTTTTAAAAATAGCACTGTCTTCCCATATATAGATTTAAGAATAATCATCATTGAGATGTTTTTCCAGAAAAAAAAAACCACACACACAAATCAAATTCATATATACTGTATAACTCCAATCTTGAAGACGTGTCTGTGTGTCTTTAAGTTGGGTAGTAACTATCTAAATATGATTCATAAAAAAGACTTAAATACCCCCAAATTAATAGTGATTTCTGTGTAAGTGAAATTCAGGTGATTTTTATCTTTCTCATTTTCAGTATCTTTCAAGTTCATTAAATGAACATCTATCACTTGTATAACCAAAAAAAAAAAAAAAGGCAGCAATTCTAAATGCTATTAACACTTGACACTCTAGCTTCTTATTTATAAAGGGCTCCGTGTAACATCTCTTTTTGTTTCTATACATTAAGCGCCTGTTTGCCATTAAGTTTCTTATTGAAGCATTTCCCGTACTTACCGTCAGCAGGTCTACTTCTACTTCATCGTGAACGAGATCGATGCCCATCCGCTTCTCGCGATGAAAGAGACACTCTCGAGCTACCTACAGACACACAATGAGAACCACTAACACAAATGGACTAAAAGTCAGCGACTGGAACTCTGATGACCCGCTTCTCAAACCAGTCAACAAATACTCCTGATACTAACTTTTAAGCCATGCTGTTGGCAATAGAGAGTGAAACTCACCGTTAAAACTAAGGGAATCCCTGCTTCTAGTTAAACTTAAAAGAATTAGTTCTTCAAAGTAGTTTGAAAACATTCCTAATTTGGAAAGTTGACAGAAGGAAGCAGATGGCATCTACTTCATCACCGCAAATTAGCATCTGAGAAAATTACGTGGTTCTAACGCCTTTTACAGAAACACTTCAATAACTTGAGTCTTCAAGATAATTGTCTACAGCCTGATCAGGCGGTGGCGCAGTGGATAGAGCGTGGGACTGGGATGCGGAAGACCCAGGTTCGAGACCCCGAGCTCATCAGCTTGAACGCGGGCCCATCTGAGCAAAAGCTCGCCAGTTTGGACCCAAGGTCGCTGGCTCCAGCAAGGGGTGGCTCGGTCTGCTGAAGGCCCGTGGTCAAGGCACGTGTGAGAAAGCAATCAATGAACAACTATGGTGTCGCAAGGGCAACGAAAAACTAATGATTGATGCTTCTCACCTCTCTCTGTTCCTGTCTGTCTGTCCCTATCTATCCCTCTCTCTGTCCCTGTAAAATAAATAAATAAATAAATAATAATAAAAAAAGATAATTGTCTACAAATATTTTTTTTTACTGAGGGTGAAAAAAATTATTATTAAAGACACAAAAATAGTTGGCTACAAAATATTTGTAACCAAAATCCAAGTGATTATTTTTAAAGTATTAATTATTAAAATAAAATTGCCTTATCCATTAGAGAGAAAAAAAATACAGAAACATAGAAGATAATTTAGCCTTTCTTCTATTGCTGTTTCATTTTTTTTAACAAAATAGAGATAGAATGTCCTTATAATTTTATATCAGGCTTTTTTAGGGTTGGCATGAAACGATAGGCCATATTTGTAAAATATTCTTTGAAACAAAATTTATTAAATGGCTTCGATGGAAAACAGTTTAGATCGCTAACAAATTAAGTACGAAAGAACATTATGTAATTGTTAACATACTTTTTTTGAAGACCATTTCATAATATGAGACTGTATAATGCTAAATTGTTTTTTATTTAAAATATGATAGTATGAATAAAAGCTTTGAGTGAATCTTTAATTTGTTAATAGTACAATTTACATTGACTAGAAGCTGATTAATGGGTTGCCAGGAACTCGGATTATTTTATCGTGTATTACTAAATTACTTTCTGCTCATCCACAGCCCTGCCAGCAAGAGAGGAAAGTGTCCATTTTCTGCACTTTTGCCAATCCCACATGGTATCGATTCTTATTCTTGTTAATTTGATTGGCCAAAAATGGTTCCTTCATCGACTTCATTTGCATGTTTATTGAGATTTAACTTCACTTTTCATGTATGAGTTGATCATCTGAATTTTCTCTTTTGAGAGGTATCTGCCCATGTGACTAACCCTCATTTTAACAGGGACCTTTGGATACTATGTTGATAGTAAATGTTCAGACACACAAGAACATCTGGACAAAAATTACAGGAAAAAAAGATATTCAAATTAGAACCACCGCCCTGAAAGCAGACATCACTGAAAGGAACACTTTTCCGGACAATTTAAAGCTGTGGGGGTTGGGATGCAGTGGGGTTTGGAAGAGACCAGAACCCCTCAAAATGAGTGGAGCAACAGAGAAAGTATGGAAGGGCTTCTAATCTCAAAAACTAAAAATATAAAAACAATTTAAAATGACGTCACTGGCATCTACCAACCCTTCTTAAAATTTTTAGTTGTATGTATCTGTGTGTGCTTGTTTTTATGGGGAGGGGGCACAAAGAGAAGTGACAGTGTGGCGGGAGTCCCCAACAGACTCCTCAAACCACCAGACTTCAGCTCCTGGACTCCCTAAACTCCGCCACTGCAGATGCAATGAGAAGCACCTGCAGCCAGGAAAGTAAGTCATACACACGTGAAGGAAAAGGGGGTGAGCTGTGCTCAGCGTGCAGAATGTCTTCTTTCAGTGGCAATGAACAGAAAGCCTGGTCAGAGGCCAGCGACCCACTGAAATGCGACCTCCCTGAGCACCACAACGGATCTAAACTCAGTCCCATTTCTCTATTCAGTCAGACTCATCCCATCTCCTCAGGGTCTCAACTGATCGCTTCAATGTGCCCGGAAACAGCACCATAACGTACGCACAGGAGGCATTTTACGACGCGGACCAAACAGATGGTCGGTTTTGTGTTTTATTTCCAAATATTGCTCCTGTTAATCCAGGGACAGCAGTGACCAAGCAGCCCACTGAAGAGACGGGAAGATACTTCAAATGCATCGTGTGTCCTACGGTGTCTTTCATTAGCCTCCTTTGCTTTGCCTTCAGGGTTCTTTCTATTTAAATGGTTGTTCTGTATAACACATTTTAAAAAAATAGCAATTGTGTTACCATTACTGACACCCGTTACAAATTTACGGATAGGGGTGGACGTCTCCACGTGAAGTAAAACACTAATTCAACCACTGGATTGTAACCATAGAAACACAGGATCATTGACTATAAGGTCTTGTATTTACCTGAAGAGGGGCTTCCGTCTCCATCAAAGCCCTCTCCAGTTTTTTCTTAACATCAGTTTGTTCATTGGTCTCTCCAATCATCGCATCCAACTCATGAGTGATTTCGGATTTCCAAAACCCTATGTCATTGACCCGTTCTCCCAAGTTTTGTGTGGAGTCTGCCTGGGTTTTTCTGGTTTGTTGGTATTTGTCTTGAATCAGGCGAGAGGTATCTACCCTCAGTCTCTCTGAATTGTGGCGGGAAGTGTTGGACTCCAGGTAGTTGGTTAAATTGGACCTATACCAATCGTCAGGAGTGTACCGTGTGACGAGAGTGGTTCTGTTGGAGACAAAGGGGAGCATGGAGCTCTCGGACACCCTCTGCGATCTGACGCAGTAGGGACCCAGGGTCGGCGAGCTGGAGGCCACTCTGTAGTATGTGCTCGGTCTCCAGGGAAGGCTCAAGCTATGGGTCAGATTGTAGTGGGGGAAGCGGTCCCTATAGCTTGATGCCATGGTGCCGATGGCTGGGAGCAAGTTGGTGGGTGGTGGTCTCGGGTGGGCGTAAGTTGCCGTTGAAGTAGAACCTGTGAACTCCATGATGCTTAAACACTACTTCTAAGTCTCTCCTGTTTAAAAGGAAAAAGAAAGATCAAAACAGATAGTCATATTAAATTCATCTTTGGAGAAAACTTCCGAGTAAAGGCCACATCTGATTTATTGTTGGGAGCAATGTTTTTAATACGTATTTGTTTTCATTTGATATCTGGCATTACCAATGATAATATATTCCAAGTTCTTTTATAGCTCTGTGTCTCCAGATGTATTAAAAATCACATTTTTAGATTGGTTATTATAAATATTTTTTATTTTTTTTAAATTACAAGAACTAATATTGTCTTACAATGAACTCAAAGTCAGAGTCTTAACCATGCATTTTAAGATAGCAGTTCACATCGTGGCTCTTCTATCTACTAGCTGTGTGACATTAGCAACATTACTTAACCTCTCTGTGCCTCAGTTTCTTCATCTCCAAGTTGGGAATAACAGCACTTACTTCTTTGGATTGTTATGAGCAGAATTAGCAGCAAGGGGTGGCTAGGCAGCATCCCCCACCACCCACCAAGTCATCCGAAATAAACACACAAACCTGGGTTACAATGGTGGGGTTGGTCGGCAAGCACAGCTCAAGGCAAGTACCTGGATGCCCGTCCTGGCAACTTATCACCAGAAGCACTTCCCGTACTGTACGGACATTTTAGGGCAGCCTCAAGAGTATGAGGAGTGAGCGAGACAATACTAAATATGTGGAAGGCGTAGCACAGTGCTGGGCACGTAGTAAATGCTCAATATGTGTTAGCTTTTAAAATTACCAACACAGAGGAGTAGATAAAGTAAAACATAAACATCCATTCTTCCCCCAATAAGTAACTGAACTCAGAAGTAGACACTGTGTAGAGTTCATTAATAGTTGTATCTCTCCATATTTTTTCTATCCACATGACATTATCTTTAAACCTACCTACATATATTACTTAAACATATGCAGAGAGAATTTTAATATCAAAACGGGATGCTCTTCACCGTTATACGTATTATTCTAGAAATGTCTTTGGGACTTCTCCCGCTGGAACACACGGACCCACCATACCTTTGTTACCAGTTGAAAGTATTTTATTGTCTGAAAAGTTTGGTCATTAATCCAGAAAGGAAAGGTTGCCATAGACGAAGATTTTTTTTTCTTTTCAGGATCTAAATATCCTTCTGTTCTGGCATTAATGGCTATGGACCCATTTACTAAAAAGGAAAAATAAAACCAGACCCAATTCCATAGCCTGCTCAGAATAAAAATCACCCAATTCTTTATATAGGTATGACGTGAAGCCTTTGGTATCCAAACCACAAAAGCATCTATTTGTAAAGTTGTGGTCAAATAAAAATCTGTTCCGACCACAGGTGATGAAATGGCTGGCCACTGTCACTGGGGTGTCCCCCCTGACCTTAGTCAGGTCCCTGACTTTTTCCTCAACTCACCTCCCCCTTGCCCCCAGCACCTATGCGGGCCACACTTAGAGTGTGCTGGAACACAAAGGCACTTGTCGTTCTTCGCTTCAGTTTGAAACGTAAACACTTCCTTCTGAAAAAGCACATTCAAAGGAACCTGAGACCTGAGGGTCCCCATAGTAAACCTTAGGGTACTCTTAGTCCCAACCCCTTCCCCAGGTCAAGTCCAGAAATAAATACAGTCAGTGTCTTTCAGCCAGAAACTTCACAGGCTGTTGAACCACTCTTATTTTGGTTTTCTTAAGTCTTGACCATCTAAAAAGCTCATGTCTCATTGGATCCTCCAGCCAAGGATTTCCAAGTGTAGAATGACCACATGTGTTTACCCAGCTCCTATTAGGTTGAAATCTCCAGGGCCCTGTGTGTGTCAGAGACTGAACAATGGTCGTCTGCTCCACAGGATGACTGATGTGTGAAGACGCAGAGGATCATGAGCCGTAAGTGACAGAGGAATTGAGAAAAATCAAGATAGTGTACAAAAGTATCCTCAGGGATGCTTCTTTTAATTAGGGATGAGACATAAATCTGAAATCTGAAGCCTATATAGCTCAGTTGTTTCAAGTTCTCGGACGTAGAACTCCTTAAGCGTGGTGGCATGTTTCATGGAAGAGAGGATGATTGACAGCCACACAGTGAAGTTCCAGATTCAGTCAGCCCTCTCCTAAGTCGTTCAGGGAGACTGAATAAACGACAAGAGCAGGGGTTCTTAACCTGGGTTCTATCAAACCCTAGGGGTTCGATGAGTCGGTCTCAGGGGTTCGGAGAAACCTCTGCCGCGGAGGCCAGAATAAAGTAATACCGTCATTTGTTGTGAGTTCATGCACTTTGTTGGTTTTGTTCTTTGAGCAAGGGGATGTTCATGCACGGCTCATTTTGTGCACCAGTAAAAAAAACATATACCTATGTCTCGAATTTGGGGGGGAAAATCCTATTTTATTTATCACTAAAGAAGGGTTCGGTGAATGCGCCTGAGAAACTGGTGGGTTCAGTACCTCAAAAAAGGTTAAGAACCACTGGACAAGAGCATGGCCAGGTCTTGTATTTCTGGTCATTTAGTGATCAAAAATATTTAGAGTGTCATAGCCTGAGAAACACTTAAAAACTCAAAACGGAACTCTGCCTCCAACCAGGACAGAGAAATTAAAAAAAAAAAAAAAAAAGAAACTAGATCTAGCTCCTTACATCTATTTAAAAAGAAAAAGAAAGAGAAGCAAAATATATAAAATTGATTTCAGTTATGGGGCAAAAAAAAAGCATCACAGGACTCTGAGCCCTGAGAGAAGAGACACAAATAAGGCAAGTCCTCTGATGGGAAAATAAATTACAAGGATGAGACCAGACAGAGCCTGGCGGAGTTTGTGAGCTGATGCCTGAACTCAGACTGCGGGGCACTGAACTAGCTTGACGTTGTGAAGCAGGATGCTGGAATAAACCGTACAGAAAAGGAGCTCAGTGTAGGGTCTGCTTGAGTCTCTCCTGAGTAACAGGCTGCCCATACATCAAGGGACATTCCACCAACCCTGGCAAAGGATGACCGTCAGGATTGTTGGCCAAACAATGTCCAGAGCTCACAGAGAGAGGAGAGACATGTTAAACTTGCACAAGTCAGAGTGGTGAGTTATTAGTCATCATCACCTGGAGCATTCCCTGGAGACCCCCGGACAGGTCACACATTATAGAAATGGGGCTGAACTATCTCTAGAATGCAGATATTAAAGACTCACTCCGGCAAAGGTTAAAACGAGACCTCGAAGAGATAAAACGACTCTGAAAGTTATTAAACCACTTGACAACATCAAGGCACTCAACTTTATAACATCCCGATGTCCAGCATTCAATCCAAAACTTCTAGAACATGCCAAGAAGCAGACATGTCTCCATAATCAGGAGAAAACTCAGTCAATAGGAAGAACCCTATGAATAGCAAAGATGTGGTGGTGCTCGCAAACGATTTACAAGCATTTAAAGGAAAACAAGAAAGTGATAGAGACATGGAAGATTTTAGAAAAAGAGCTAAATGGAATTTATGGATAAAATATCCAATATATACTTATATAATAATGCATGCATGCATCATTTCACAAGATGGAATTAACAGCGTATTAGACACAGGAGAAGTAAAGATTAGCAAAGCTCCAATCTAACCAAGCGAAAGCAGAATTTTTTAACTAAAAAGAATAAACAAATAAAATATGAAGAGCCTCAGTAATCTATGTGACCATATCAAATGGTCTAATATCATGTTCTTGGAGTGTCATAAAGAGAAGGGAGTAAAACAAAAGTTTCTGAAGAAATAATGGCTGCATATTTTCCAAATTTCATAAAAACTATGAACCCCTCGGTCTAAGAAGCTGCACACAAGACAAGAGGATAAATACACCCCAATGTGCACGTGCACACATGGACTACCACCACTACCAAAGCCATGACCTCAAAACTCATCACACTCAAGTCGCTAAAAATTCACAATAAAGGGAAAGACTTTACATCGTAGTTTAGAAGACACCGTAGTTAGAAAGAAACAACTAACTTTAAGAACTACTACAGAATTCTTGTCAGAAACTATGGAAACCAGAAGAAAAATAAAACAACATCGTTTAAAGGCTACAAAGAGCCTCACCTGTGGTGGCGCAGTGGATAAAGCGTCGACCTGGGAACACTGAGGTCGCCAGTTCAAATCCCTGCACTGGTCTGGTCAAGGCACATATGGAAGTTGATGCTTCCAGCTCCTCCCCCCTTTCTCTCTCTCTCTCTCCCTCCCCCCTTTCTCTCTCTCTCTCTCTCTCTCTCTCTCTCTCTGTCTCCTCTCTAAAATGAATAAAATAAAATAAAATTTAAAGGCTACAAAGAAAGGATAAGCCTAGAATTCTATATCCAGTGAACATATCCCTCAAGAATGAAGGTGAAATAATTTTTTTTATATATATAAAAACAAAATCCAAGAGAATTCATCAGCAGCTGAACTACTCTCAAAGACTTGTTAGAGAAAATTCTTCAGGCAAAAGGGAAATATACCAGATGGAAGCTTGGATCTAAACAAAGAAATGAAGCGGCAGAAATCGTAAATATGTGTTCTACTATAAAAGTAAATTAATTTTTAAATTTCTTTAAAAGATGGTTGTTTAAAGTGAAAATAATAAAAATTTACTGTGGAGTGTATTTTATAAAATAGAAGTAAATTATATGGTAATTAATAGCACGAATGATGGTAGGGCCAAAATGGAATGAATTCTTACAAGGTTCTTACAAAGTTCATCATAAACCATTCCTTTATGACAAACATAAAATAATGTAATTTCAATCTATACTACAGTAAGTTAAAAGTCCATATTGTCCACTTGAGAGCAGCTGTTCACAAGATGGGATGTGAATTCATGGCTTGTCTAAAACCTCCTCGGGGTGACAAGGTCGAAATCGTTTTCACACTAAAAAGATACCATTTGCCTTTTTTTCACTCTCATTCTCTCACAAACATACAATAGAGTTTGGCAAAAGTGATATAACATACCACAACAGGCCGAGTGCAGAACCTGGCTGGCTACTGAGATAGAAATTAAAGAACTTTGCCAAAAATGTAAAACAATGTCTCTCTCCTCGCTCATTTGTTTTGTTTCAGAAAACAGATTTTTAATTTTTTTTTAAAAAATGTGATTTGCGTTACTATACAATGGGTTTTATGGTTATTTTTAATATATATAATATATATTCCTTAAATATATATAATATATATTCCTTAAATATAATATATATTCCTTAAATATAATATATATAATGTATATATATATAACATATATATATTTTTAATTTTAGCAGAAGGTCGGGGATTCATTCGGACGTCTGGCATCTAGAAAGAACTTCTCGATCTTTCCAAATCCGCAAATTACGAAGGCAAGGGGGCGGAGGGCTGGATAGAGGAGTGCCTGTGGGGGTTGCACGGTTTTCACTCTGGGTGGCGGGAGAGGAGCAGTGCAGGTGGGGGTCGTGCCAGCGAGGCCCCGGCGAGACCACTCACCTGTCGGAGGGTGCCAGGCGAAGGGCGGGGCGGGGGCGGGGAGCCAGAGGTCCCAGACCCACCACCACTTACCGCCGCGGACGCTAGGATGCCACCCGCGGGGTCCTGGCTCTGCCTTTCTGTGACGTCAGGCCCCTAGGACCAATCAAAGGCCGCCCCTGTCGGCCCGTCGGGAGCCGATTGGCCGATGGGGTGGAGAGAGGCGGGCAATGGAAGCTGGGAGTACCCGGTTACCAAGGACGCTGCCTCACTTAGTAACCACGGATCCTGGTGACGAAAGGAGGGAAGGACTATTGCGAGCGGGAGGCCGCGGTGACTCCTCCCCGCCTCTACGCTGCTGCGTGGCTCGGAACTCTCCCGGCACCTGCATTTCCTTCATGCATTCAGCTGATACTTCAGGTGCCTGCTCCCGTGGTCCAGACAGTGGGGAGAAGAAAACAAACAATACATGGTCCTTGCCCCTGCGGATCTATCAATTTAGGGAAGGCGGAAAAGGGGGGTACACCCATGAGTGAGGCCCCACTCCTCCGGGTGCACGGTGGTCTTCGCTCAGGGCATTAAGTGACCGCGCCATGGAACCAGCTCTTCTTTGCTATAGGGAAATTGGAAATGGAGGGCCCCTTCTCTGCTCCCTGACCTGGACGCAGCCGCCTGCGCCTCTCTCTGTGATGCGGTATATGCCGCTCCTCACACTTCCCCTGCTCTTTCCCCTCCTCACCCACCCCCACCCCAAAGCTGGCCTCCTCTGCTTCCCAGAAGCTCTCTGACTATGCCAGGTCTCTCCCCTTCTTCCTTTCCCCTGCCCATCATTACATCGCATGCCCCAGGTTGGCATTAGCTTCTCGGTGCGGTCATGACCCTGTGGCTTCATGGCACACCCCCAGATATAGCAGGGAGCCTGTCTCGGGCTTCCTCCGAATGTTCGAATGTTCGCTGCAAAGAGCGCAGTGCTGAGCCTGCCCTCCGCCCGGGTTCCTCTCTTCCCTAAACGAGACCACCAGCAACCGAGACAGAAACCGTGGAGTCCTCCTTAGCTCCCCTCTTGCCTTCACCCATGCTCCCAACCCGTCACCAACTCCTCTCAACTCTATCTCCGCACAGACAGTGCAAATATGTCCGTTTCCCTGGGTCTCCAATGTCGGCATCCCAGTGGAAGCCACCACCCCTCCTGCCTCGATTACGGGAATCACCTTCTAGCCAGGGTTCTAGTCCCTCATCTGGCTCCATTATAGCAGTAAGATTATGCCAGCTTCCCATTGCCTTTATGATTAAACCCACCCTCCTCAGTATGGCCAGTGATCCTAGATGACTGCCTCCTTCCTCTTCTCCCCGACCTCCAATGGCAGCTCTTTCTCCTTCACTCACCATGTGCTAGCCACACGGACCTTTTTTTATTCAGGCTTTTCAATGGTGCATGCTGTTTCCTACCTCAGGGCCTTTGCATATGTCTTTCCTTCTTCCTATACCACTTTCCCTCTCAAATGTCACTGCCCTAGCAGCAGTCCCCCGGACTCAATTAGGTCGCCCTGCTCTAATTCCCCAGCTCCTTTCTTTCATGATATTTATCACACTTTTCCACTTATCTGTTTATTTGTATGATGACTAAATTAATCTCTGAGGCTCCTTGCAACATATAACTGTCAGAAGGGAAGGAACCAGGTCTCTTGCTCACTGTTGAATACACATCGGTTCGTCTGGTAGGATGTACTCATGCCTCTAACAACTTCTGTGAGGCGGGAAAAGAAAAAGAAAACACTCCCCCACAGCTGAGCTCACTGTTGAACTGAAGGATTGAAAGTCAGACTGTTTCTGACTCCAAACTGTGATGTGAACGGTGACAGCTTTTAAAATCAACTTTCCGTAAAGAAAACACCTTGGACGAGACAGTCTAAGTCATTTAGACGCCCTCTAGAAGGGAAGGGGGGTGGCCAGCCCAGCAGGGGACCACAGCTGTTCCGAGAGAATTGAGACACAAGCTCCTCAAGGTTCTAAGACCAGCACCCTTGAAGAAGATGCTCGTTTTCAGCACCAAGCCCAATGGAACCCCACCAAGTGCACGGGCTTAGATGACTGACAGCAGCTCACGCTACTTCATGGAAGCCTTTGCAGGGTGATAACAGCATGTACGGCCGGCCGAGCAGGAGGCCGTCAGCGGGAAGCTTGGCGACTGTGAGTGTGGGTGAGAGACAGTGAGTAGGTGGCCGGGCGGTAGCTGCTTCTGTCCTAGAGGAGCTGCTGGGAGGCTGAGGTGGAGGCAGAGAAATCCTGCCCTCAGCTTTTCAGCAAAGGAAGAAGAAAATTCTTGCTGCTGGAGATGGGTGTGACCCCAGTGCGTTCCCTGGGCCATGAAAGAGACCGCCCAATCAATCAATCAATAATAGTTCTATGACCTGGCCTGTGGTGACCCAGTGGATGAAGCATCAACCTGGAATGCTGAGGTTGCTGGTTCAAAACCCTGGGCTTGCCCAGTAAAGGCACATATGGGAGTTGATGCTTCCTGCTCCTCCCCCTCCCCCTCCCCCTCCCCCCCTCTTTCTCTCTCTCTCTCTCCCTCCTTTCTAAAATGAATAAATAAAATCTTTTAAAACAATAATAGTTCTATGACCAAATAAATTTATGAGTTTCTGGCACAAAGTTAAATAATTTCCTTGCCACAAGAATTCTTAGTGTCTCTAATATGCCAGTTTGTATTTTCCCCCGCAAGATTCAATATCCCAGTTTGTAAAACTCAAACACTTGTTAACATCTCCGCGGAATGCAGTTTGGAGGACCCTGGTTGGGAATAAAACGTGCTCTCAAAATATGTGTCAGTGAGAGAGAGAAAAATTATATCCACGTCTAGCCGATTGCAGATCTTCTCCAAAGCCATGTCGAAATAAATCATTTATTTGTGCATTCAATAAAATATTCTAGCTCACTTGTAATTTGATGAAGATTCCCCATCTAAGTAGCCTGTCTACAAATGTGGGGGTGGGTGCAGTAGGACAGGGTTGTACGTTGCCGTGTGGCTCCTGGAAAACTGAAGGAAAGGGGGGGGGAAGGAGTGTGAGTAGGGGTGATTGGGACTGGAAATAGAAAATATTGTCTTTCTAACAACTGTCTCTCATCTGCTTCTGTCTTCTAAATTCTCTTGATTCCATCATTTCATGTTATTCATACAAGGAAATTGGGAGCATTTATAGTCAATGGTGAGAGTGGGTACTAGAGATGTTGCAGTCTAAAGTTTGAAATAATGTAAGTGCTTGAACTACACGCTTTATCATTATTCTTGGAAATTACTTAGAAACAGATGTGAGGCATTTCATTCCAATTTGGACCATCAAGGTCAATGATACCATTTTCCCTGAGTGCTATGTTAGGAATAGCACTTTTGGAAACAGTAATGTCCATACATAACTGCACATGAGATTTAATACACAGAATATAACACTAATATCTACAGAAAAAGTGCTTCATGGAGGACTCGCTTGGAAACTTAAAATGGAGTGTGTGATGCGTGCACTGAGAATTTTATTATTTATGTTTTGCTTCTGTTGCTAAGCTATTTATCGGGGTGTGGATCACTGTCAGCTTTCTTAATTGAACACACTTACTTTTATAGCATGGAATTGCAGGTTGCACCTCACTGGGCGTACCTCCAGAGAGCCAAAGTCCACGGACTTGGTCAAGTCCAGCTGTCGTCTTCTGGCGCCCTTGTTTATCAAGTGAGAAACTGTGATTCTCCCTAGGGTCTCAAAGACATGCTCAAGGTTTCGTGTTTGCTTGTGGTTTTCTGATCAAGTGGAAAAGGATGGGCTAACACAGAGAGCTCTCTTTTTGTTTGTTTGTTTCCATCAGACTCATTCCGTCATTGTCCTGGGTTTTCACAGAATGCCTCCCCCATTAGATGATGAGCCCTACAAGGCAGGGACAGTATTCTCCCAGCCTTAGTTACAGGACCCAGCTTTGAAGTCCCTGCTGCATGCCAACTTTGTACACACCGTCTATGAATCTCACAGTGACCCCCACCAGGTGGATAATGTGCTCCCCCTTGTACAGGTTCTGACAGGTTGAATAACTCAACCAAGTTTCCATTAGCCAAGAGGTGAGAGAGCTAGAGTCCAACCTAGGGCTGTCTGACCCCAAAGCCCATGGTCTTTCTTCTACATCAGCAGCTCTGCATCCTCATCGTACATGCTCCTTTTTATCTGACCACCTACCTCCAGTACCTGTTTGTTGAATGAATAAATGAGCAATTAGAGAAGAGGGACCAGCTTCTCTCCCTGGCACTTACTGGTGAGCTGATCTTAGGCAAATCCCCAAATCATCCCAGATCAGTTGCGTCTCTACATGAAATAGGATAATCATGCTTCATTGGACTGTAGGAGAGAGAATTAATCAGATGTTTTACTCAAGTCCTTCCCAGAAAATAGATTGATATTTGAATCTCACTTGTGAGTGATTCTGCAAATACTAAGAGGACTTAGCCCATAGAAATAGAATGGCCTCAACTGACCTGTGGTGGTGCAGTGGATAAAGTGTCGACCTAGAACACTGAGGTCGCCAGTTCGAAACCCCGGGCTTGCCTGGTCAAGGCACATATGAGAATTGATGCTTCCTGCTCCTCCCCCCTTTCTCTCTCTCTCTCTTCTCCTCTCCCTCTAAAAATGAATAAATAAAATCTAAAAAAAGAAATAGAACGGCCCCTACTTCTACAGGGTTTGGCAGTGAGATGCTTCTCTTTTTCCCCCAAAGAAATAAAACTCAAGGCAATAAAAACAACAACAACAAAAAAAAAACAAACCCTCCAGATTGGAGTTATCAGGTGAAGAGCATTCCTGAGATGGCTAGACAATTAATTGGTCTTTATGACCTAAAAGTTTTTCTTATATGATCCAAGGCTCCTCTGAAATCATCATAAAGTTCTATTGAGAAGTTTCTGGTATTTATTGACAGTCCAATGTCATCATTAGTCATTGCCAACAACAAATGACTCATGTAGCACTGTAGAAAGATCCTGACACTCTAAAGCAAGGAACAAAGCCACAAACAGGATACTTACAGGGGGAAAGTTGCTTTAATGTTGTTAAGAACCACAAACTGGTATATGTTGGGTTATTGATAGTATCAAGTTATGGATTATACTTCATACTATGCTTAAGTAGGACTATATTAAGACTCCTCAGAAGATCTGACATTTTAGGAGCTGGGGCCCTTTTGTGATATTCTTGCTAAGATGTTGAAGACTATGCACTATTAGGAAACTGTGAATGGTACCAACAGAAAAAGACTCCTGGGTCTCAGCAGCCTCTTTGTTTGTTTGTTTGTGTGTTTGTTTGTTTGTTTTTATCAGAGCTACACCATATTTCATCCAGATAAATTGATAGGACCTTTATTCGTTAAGAAACAAATAGCTTCTAAGCTCAGCTACCACGGCGAGAACATTAGCAGTTTACCAGTAAGATAGAATATGTCAGAGTCAGAAGGTCAACATCTCTCGTGTGCTGGACTCAGACCGCTCTTGTAACCACTGAACATTTTGTCTATCCCTCGGGATGTCAGGCAATGAGTTAGGACAGGTGACTGGCAGGGGAGTCAGAACTGGTTGACAGTGGCTTGTACGGGCCCATTGTTAAATGCGCAGGAAATTTGCAAGCTGGTTGGTTTAACCCTGTCACTATTAAACACTAATTATATAATTATCCTTAAAGAGATTAGTCTCCGATGGGGTAGGGGGCAAAACACCTGGAGAGTGGGTCCCAGCACAGCAAGATCAATCCCAAAGGAAGCCAGTCTCTTGGGAGTTCCAAGGAGTCGAGAAGGTGCCGTCAGCCAGGGGCCCCTGAACTGAAGGACTAATTGACATGTTATGGGGGGAAAACATGTAGCTCTTTATAGTGATGAGAGTTTGTGGAATTAAAAATGGGGTTGAATCTAGATAGATATTTTTGTAAGATAATTTGAATGGCACTTCTCAGTGATTTAATAAGAGGGTTCATTGATTGTTGTTGACATGGTTGAAAACAGTTTACCGCAGAAATTTTCTTACCTTGGAAGTTTGTCTGAGGTGCTAAAAAGCTGAAAAAAGGCGGTCTAGCGCTCTTGCTTGAGGTAGAAGACGTGTCAGAGTCCCCTCCTTTTTTCCACGTCCCCTTCTCTTCCCTGCAGCAGCCAAGACGAGGCTTTCAAACTGGGGCGCAGACCGGCAACAAAAGAAAGAGCGAGGCCTGGCCAGGCGGTGGCGCAGTGGATAGAGCGTCGGACTGGGATGCGGAGGACCCAGGTTCGAGACCCCGAGGTCGCCAGCTTGAACGTGGGCCCATCTGGCTTGAGCAAAAAGCTTGTCAGCTTGGACCCAAGGTCGCTGGCTCCAGCAAGGGGTGGCTCCGTCTGCTGAAGGCCCGCGGTCAAGGCACATGTGAGAAAGCAATCAATGAACAACTCTGGTGTCGCAACAAAAAACTGATGATTGATGCTTCTCACCTCTCTCTGTTCCCGTCTGTCTGTCCCTGTCTATCCCTCTCTCTGACTTTCTTTCTGTCCCTGTAAAAAAAAAGAAAAGAAAAAAAAAAAGAAAGAGCAAGAAGGCAGATAAGGCCAGGGCTGTGTAAACCAGCAACAGCAAGTCTTTTGAGTCTTTGGATTCCTTTGGCTCAAGAAAGCACTTTAGTTCTGGTCAGGAAAGGACCCGACTGGAAAGGAAACTGAGGCGTGTTGTCTGGGGCTGGCTGCAGGCTTGCTCTCGACCCAGATTTAAGATGAGCTTTCTGACCTCACTCACGTAAGCTCACCAGGGCCCCACACCGAGGCCTGAGCTCAAGGCAGACGTCTCTGCTCAGAAACGGAGACTGGAGAAGCCATCTGCGGTATCGGCCCAGGCAGGGGACGGAGATGAGGGGATTCACGCTGCAGCCTGCGGTGTTGCAAAGGGAAAGCTCGAGTTTTTTACAGAGCCAACCAAGCAAACGTGGACAAACAGACGTCCGGCTTGCCTGGAACCAACGTCACCTTCCCCCCTCTGGCTCCTCCACGCTTCTCCAGAACGCTTATCAAAATGCTAAGTGCTCTTCCTAGGCCAATAATTAGCTCATCGGAATCACAATGGGAGACATCTTTGCCCTGCGGGAGCACTTCCAAGTGCACAGCATGACACATCAGAACTGCCCGAGAACTTCTGAGATGCAGATTTCAGGGTCTGTCCCAGGAGGATCCCACTGCGTAAGTATAAGTTGGGGCCGAGGAATCCATAGCAAGAAGGCATTTACTTGTATTTGAGCGATAAAACCAGATCTTACATTTTGTTTGGGTGCCCCTTATTTATTTAATATTGGGGATTTTTTTTAAGTTTGTTATTTATTGATTTTAGAAAGAGAGGAAGGGAGAGAGAGAGAGAGAGAGAGAGAGAATGAGAGAGAGAGACAGGAATATCAGTCTGTTCCTGCATGTGTCCTGACCAGGGATCGAACCAGCAACCTCTGTGCTTCGGGACAATGCTCTAATCCACGGAGCAAGAGCCAGGGTTAACGGAGATTTTTAAAGGCAAAGAAAGTGCTTTGTATTCTGATTTTCTTTGTTTACAAAGAATATTTCTAAACTTAATAAACTCTGTTGTAAACAAGTTACTAAGTTTTTGCGTGTGAATGATCATATTTTTAAAAATAGTTACTTATGCTCTGACTTAAAGTAAGTTTCATCTGTTAAGTTTCCAGAAAGAATTTAAATTTCTTTAAGTTGCTCCTTGTAAAGCCAGTAGCCACAGCCACCATCACAGCTGCCTGGCCCATGCAGGTTCGCATTTGATTCGGACAGTCGGTAATGAAACAATGGAGCCAAGAACTGGTGGGCCATTCCCTTTCATCCTAGCTTGTACCTGGTGGGCAAGTAAAAGCACACACTGGGCTCTAAAACCCTCTCATTCAGTGCTCACAAAGCAGCCAAGATGGCAGAGTGCTGAAGGAGAAACCAGTTTGTGCAGAGTTTGTGCAGAGAGAAGGAGATGGGGAACAGAGGTGAATAAGGCTGGTGAAGTAGAAACCTTTGATTCTAGGAAACTCGGATGAGTCCGTGGTTTTGGGAGCCCTGAATGGAAAGGGAAGTGTTTTCCCACTGTGTGTATTTCTTGCCCGCTGGGTGCAAGCTAGGATTAAAGCTAATGGCCCACTAGTTCTTGGCTCCATTGTTTCATTACTGTCTGTCTGAATCAAATGAGAACCTGCGCCAGCCAGGAGGCTGTGATGGTGGCCGTGGCTACTGGCTTTACAATGACCCTGCCTGCTCACAGCCTGTCCCCCACACCCAATGCAAACTATAAGTGAGCAAACATATATATCATATTTACAAACTTATTTGACCAATATTCTACCCCTTTTGCTCGCTTCACAATCTAAAGCACAGGTGTTCATGCACAAGGAAATTAGGCACATTACACAAATTACAACATGACAAACCATACAATTACAAAGGTACATTTCACCAGTCTCTGAGCACTTTGCCAAAAGCACAAAATGTCCTCGGACTTCTTTCTAGCCATGGCAAAAGCTTCCCAGGGCAGGGGTGGGGGGGGGGGCCTCCAGCAAAGCTGACCCCTGTCCCCATCAGGATATTTCATATTGTCCAAAATCTGTAAGTCCATCCAACAAAGGAGCCAGTGCCCACTCCGGTTGTAGTCCAGGAATCAGTCCATGCACACGGGGCCTCAGCCACCTCCCTCATCCCTGCCATCCTGGCAGGTCTTACACTGTCCCAAGGAGGAGCACGTGGCCATGGCAGTCAGCATTTCCATCTCTTCTCTGGAGAGCATGATGGCATCCACCCCTATGTCCCAAAATCGCAGACCTACCAGGGGTATAGAAGGTGCTCCTTGCTGCTGGGCTCTCACCTTCTGGAGATTGCAGATTTCAGCTCCAGACCGATTCTCCTCATCCTCTAAAGAGGAATTGAAAACATCCGCTCCCGTTGCCGGGCTTGAGCCCTGGGCCGCCGCTGCCTTCAGCTCCGCGGGTCTTGCAGGCCCAGCCCCGGCCTCCCGCCGCCGCTGGCTCTCCACAGCATCCAGGGCAATCTGCGACTCACAAACCTGTGATTCCTTCTCCAGCATCTGCTCCATTTCCAAGCGAATCTCGCAAACCTGGTTGGCCTCCTCCTCCAGAGCTTCCTCCAACTCCATGGTCGGCATCTCTTTCTCCCATGTTTGCTCCATTCAGCTCCTTCCACTGCTTCGTTTGCAGGTCCCGGGTAACCCCTTCCACAGAGCTCTTGGTTTCCTCACGGATGGCTGTAAAAGTCAGCCAGCCTATGGCCCCCAAAAGGACAGCTATGGGAAACCATAACAGCAGCCAGTCCTCTACTCCACAGCTCAAAGGTGGTGGTGGCTCCATACCAATCTGTATCAAATCCTGCCACAGACTACGCCAAATGTAAAGCCATGGCCACCATCACAGCCGCCTGGCCCGTGCAAGTTCACATTTGATTCAGACAGACGGTAAAGAAACAACGGAGCCAAGAACTGGTGAGCCATTAGCTTTAATCCTAGCTTGCACCCAGCGGGCAAGAAATACACACAGTGGGAAACATTTCCCTTTCCATTCAGGGCTCCCAAAACCAGACTTATCCGAGTTTCCTAGAATCAAAGGTTTCTACCTCACCAGCCTTATTCACCTCTGTTCCCCATCTCCTTTTCTCTGCACAAACTCTGCACAAACTGGCTTCTCCCTCAGCACTCCACCATCTTGGCTGCTTCTCCTCTCCTCCACGTGGCCTTTCTCTGCTCTTCTCCAGCATGGGCTCCTCTGCCCCATTTTATAGTGTAGAAATCCAAACCTTTAATTCAATATACAAACAAGGAAGTCTATGATACAAATTCACTTAGGATAGGAAAGGTTTAGTCTTAAAACTAAGCCTTAGGCTCTAAGGACCCTTCCTGCTTACAGCCCGTCCCCCACACCCAATGCAAACTATAAGTGAGCAAACATATACATCATATTTACAAACTTATTTGACCAACACTCCCGTTTCTGCCTCAGCTGTCCCATCAAGCACACATTGTCTTTTGACAAAGGTTTTAGGTAACTGAATTGAAAGTAGTTAAATCACAGAAACTGAGATCCAGAAAGATCTTCATAGTCCCCCCAGTCCACCCTCGCCCTTTATTCGATGATAAAATTGAACCCAGCATGTTTGATTAATTTGCCCAATGTCACCCAAGTGACTTGGCAGACCTGTTTCCAACATCCTTTGATGTCTTTCCTACCCTTGTGAGGCCTGGTGTGAGTATTCTCATCGGAGTTTAATTTCTTATCTTGTTCTGCAAACAGCACTTTAGTCCTACATTGGGGGGAGGAGGATGTGTACTATCTCAGAATTCAGCCCACCTAGGCGGTTCCATGTCCGCTCTGCTTGGTTAGACCCTAGCTACGTAAGACCCATCTATCACTGCTCTGAGGCTTCCCTAAGGAAGAGCCTTCACAATTTAAAATATATACATATTTAAAAAAAACAAAACAGTTTATATGCCTTAAGATACTCCAACGTCTTCTCATTTACCTAAATTCCCAAAGCCTGCTTACACACACACACACACACACACACACACACCTATATACTCATGCTATATACATACATATATATGTATAAACACACATACACACATGTATACACACATCCATCCATCCATACATATGTGCGTGTATAATATATACACACATCTGTATACTCTCCACTTCTCTGGAAATTATTTGTGTTCAAAGTGAAAGTCATAAACTCCACTCCGCATTATTTATTCTTAGCTTATTCACCACAACCTTTGTTCTGTCGTCCTATCAACAGGAGGAAAGCACGGTGAGTCACGTTATGACCCGTCGGCTATCTGGTGTCCTCTCTTTACCCCCAGGACCAGAGGGACCCCTCACAACTGCCCACAAACAGTGCCCTTCCACGTCCTTCCACCAGTCATTCAAACTCACCGGTGCTCCCAAGACACGGAGCGCATCGCATCGTCACTGGGAACTCACAACGGATCCCCAAGGGCCTAGCCCACACCGGTCGCAGTTCTGCGGGGGTCCGGCAGAACCGGACCCAGACAGCGGCCGCTCATCTACACGCGGTTTGATTTGCGCCTGCGCACTGCGTGCCAAAGAGCCTCCGGCACCCACGCTTTCCATAGATGACACGTGTGGTGCGGGTCCAGATCGGGCCCTTAACCTCCAGCCTCGGACAGTTCCTTCTGTACCTATAACCCAAACTGCCGACGACAGGTGTCCCTTCTCCGTGAGCCTGTGATGTGCACAGGGTTGGGACGTGCTGCTCCAGACACGCACGTCTGCTGGCATCCGTGAAGACCCCAGCAGTGTCCAGTAGCGGCTCCCCACCGCCCCACACAGGGGACTGGCCGCAGGGTGGGAGCTGGTGCCCCCACCAGAGGAGCAAGGGGAGACATTGGTCTATCTAAGACAGCCCTCTGGAAAGGACCCTACCTGGAATGGTGGTCCTGGGATTGCCCCCTGCTGATCTAAGACAATGACCATGTCCCTGACCACCCTGAGGCTCAGTTTTCTTATCTGTAAAGTTGGGAAAATACACACCCCTGTCACAACATAGAGCTTATGGGTGTTTCTATGGAACAAAAGGGGGCAGGTCTGGGGACTGCCCCCGCCACCCAGGGCAGTAATTTTCTCGTGGCCTCCTGCCCCCTTCCTCCGGCCAGCCGGTGGGCAGAGAAGCCTTGCATCACCCTGCTGCAGACACACTGCAGGACAAGTTAATTATACGGCGCTGCGAGCTAGCCGCCACTCCGGATGAGCTCATCGTTCTTACAGAAAATGACTGAGGGTTTCTTAAAAGGTGACAACTATTTTTAAATGACTAGACTTTTAAAAAATATATATGTGTTCTTCTCTTTCCTCTCAGTGTAAGGCAGATTGGCCCGAGGCCTAATATAAATCAGGTGTATTGTGAGTTCCTATAGCTTCTACAGCCTTGGAGTTCACACGCGTGTCCAAGCCTGCAGCATGGACATGGTCGTGGAAACCTATTACTTGATTGATATTTATACTGAAACGTTTACTTGATGTATAGGGCCTGACACTCACGCGGGAAGCGTACATAATTTATCTGGTGCTGCACTCTTTCTCTGGAGTCTCTAAGAGGCAGAAAGAGGCTGCGAAGGGCAGAGGCAGGTGACCCTACTGTGATTCTGCGTTGTCCTTAGGGGACAAAAGAGCAGGGACAAGAATAGGGAAGCCTCGGCTGGGTCTGGGCATCGCCCAAGATGCAGCGTGACTCTTCCTTCAGACCAGTGGAGACGCCTGGACGCTTGGGCTGGCCGACCAGAAGTCTGTCAGCACTTTCCAAAGAGTCAGGGCGGTGAGGGGGGTGCGCTCAATGGGTCGAAAACATCAATGTCCAGTCTTCAACGTCGGCATGTATCCATTTCCACAGCTGACCTGCCTGGAGGGGAGCAGGGTCAAGGTGTCCTCCTGCTTCCCTGTCCCTTTCTCAGCCGCTCTCCTTACTCTCCGTAGTGAGTTACCCTCGGGTGACTCAAACAGCCAGGGTGCCAGACAAAGGGACAATTCAAAGACCTGGTCATCAGGTCAGAAAGTATCTCATGGGAATGATTAAGAATTCATTCTTTGACCAGACAAGTGGTTTCCAGGTTGTTACCTACAACACGGAAGGGACGCCTGAACACCTGTTCCTTCATCAAATGATATTCGATAATAAATGATCCTGTGGTGTTTGCCTTATAACTCAGAAGGCATTCTATTTTAAAGTAAGTACCACTGACAGAAGGATTTGCTGTCCTGTCTCATGTGTACAAATGAGGTTGCTCGACGCCATCGTCCATAAGAACGAGATGTTGGCACAAAGCAGACACTGAAACCCAGCTCATTGAGCAAGGATATGTGTCCTGATCGGACAATAAGTAAATCATGTCCCGTCCACCTCACGGAGAGGTGCATTTCCAATAAAATTTCGCTTTGGGAGTTTAATAATAAAATAACTTCATGTTATTTAAACCACTCGTATACTGCTGATTAAAATGTTTTCACCCTTGTAGCCTCTGTCACGAGTTATAAAGAATTTAAAATTTTAAATATTTCATTTATATACATATTTTTGCAGCAGAGAGATATGGTTGAGTGATCAATGGAAGATTTTCAAGCCTGAATTTGTATTAATAAAAAAATTCTGTGGGAAAGAAGAATGGGAAAATGAGTTTAAAAAATGATGTAAAATTTCTGACAGTTAAGAAAACCTTGTTTGGGTATTATGCATTAGAATAGTTAACTGGATATATATTTTTAAATAATTGAGCAAGTGTACTTTCACATATCAATATTTGTAGTACACGGAAAATGTTTCACTTGCAACTACTTAAACTTATAACAGTTCTTTTTAACTCATTACTTTTTAAAAGTGCAGGAGATTATGAAATGTTTCAAAATTCTTTTAAGGTTACATGAGCCCCCGGTTTTGAATCCTGCGGCTCCCGTGGGCCAGACGGTGGTGACCTGGCAACTCCTGTCCCTGACGTCCGTGAACCTTCTGCCCACTTTCTAGCTTTCCACTTCAGGGCTGCTGCTCAGGGCTCTGTCCCACAGGCTCGGCCTGCGATGAGCTATTCACGAAGAGGGCGCGTCCTGGCGTTACACGTGTTTGTCAGTGTCTTCCCACAAAAGGCAGAAATAGAAGGAAAGACTGGGACTTCGGGCCTAACCTTGAGACAAGAGAGGGGACAAGGATATTTCCCAATGTGAGCTAAAACAAGAGCAGTCCCTGGGGAACAGGGGAACGTGAACTATATCTTGACTGGAAGGAAAGACTGAGAAGGCGGCCCCCACCTGTGCTTGGGCAGGAATGAAAGGAGAGTGAACAGAGAAAGGAGGCGGAGGGAGCCCACCAGGAGAGATCCTAATCTTCCGGCCGCCATGTCCCTCCCTCACCCCTGTCCAAGGTCCCCAGCAGCTGCCCTACTCAGTGTCACCACGAGTCCACCTCCTTCTGTGTAAGGACAGAGATAGGGCTACTGGTGTAACGTCCGTCTCTGACCTAGTCGGGGAGACGGAAGGATGGCCGGGATTGAACTTGGCAGGGGTGTGCCATAAGGCTGCACCACCCTGCCAAGAAGTGGCCATTGGAGTTCATACAAGTGACCGGGAGCAGAGCCATCCCAATATTGAGAAAGGAGCAGGAAGTAGCAGGCGGGAGGCACTGAGTTCCATGAGGACACGGCGGGGTCCTCAATTTCCAGAACAGGCCCCCGAAAGCAGAAGCCTGACTGACACTGGAGGAAAACTCCATCCGCTTGCGTGGGGTTGCTAAGACCCGGCCCCGCTGGCTAGCAACCGGACAGAAGAAGCAAACAGAGTCATGCAGACTGACGGTTTGGATCACGTGCAGTGTCACAAGGACACCACGTGACAAAACCCTGGCTTTCCTTACACGGGCACATTCCGCGTTCCTTACGCAACTTCTGGGGGGTGGGGGGGGAGAATGTTGTTCTTTGAACATGACTGCCTTGGTAATCAGAGGGCTTTGTTCACAGATAATTTAGTAATTAAAGCAAGAATGGGCCCATCCGCCCCACCCCCACCCCAATCCACGGCCACGAACGTGCCGCTCAAAGTGCTCCCCTAGACGCAGCAGCAGCGGTACCCCCCCCCCCAGGAGCGTGTAAGCAAGGCAGAGCCTGAGATTCAGCCTGTATGACAGGCCTCCAGAACCAGAAGTCTGAGGACTCCTCTAGGTGAGCTTGTACGCACACCGAAGTTCGAGAAGCTCTGGACAACGTGGTGCCATCCCTCCGGACGCATGCAGCTCCTGAGATGGAGGCTGGACACTCGATGCGACTCGCACGGACCGGCATCTTCCTTGAGAATCGTCGCCGAGAAACAGCAACGGCAAGAGAAGCGAGGTCACATTCTTCATTGCCATCCTTCCTGGGGGGGGCTTTTTTTCATAATGTACTTAGTTAGCAAGCATTCTGTTCCAAGTATCTGGAGCAGCTTGGGTTTCTGGGAAAGCATAGATGTCTGTGCGTGTGTGTGCACGCCAAACACATGTCGTGTAAAATGTGTGCGCACACCACGCACACACACACAAAAAAAAACAGACCAGCATCCCTTACAAATATAGATGCAAAAATCCCAACAGAACACTAACAAACCAGATCCAACAGCACAGTCAGAAGAGTACACACCCTGATCACGAGGCACTCATTCCAGAAATTCAAAGGAGGTTCAACATAAAAAAAAAAAAGAAGCGATCCATATAATCATCACATTAATGAAACAAAGAGGGAAAAAAACCACATCCTGCCATCTCCATTAAATGCATAAAAGCATCTGAAAAAGTACAACACCCTTTATTGATAAAAAGCTCTCAGAAAACCAGGAATAGAAGGGGACTTCCTCGGTAGGATAAAGAACATCTGTGAAAAGGCCACAGCGAACATCGCCGCGGTGAAGGACTGGAAGTTTCCCTCTTAGTGTCAGACACAAGACAGAGATACCTATGTTCACCACTGTCGCTCACCACTGTGCTGGAAGCTTCATCCAGAGCAATCAGGCAATAAAACACTATGAAAAGCATGCAAACAAGAAAGGAAGAAGTAAAACGACCTCTAGTTAGCGACATCATTCTATATATAGAAAACTCCCAGGAGTCCAGAGAAAAATCTATTATAACAAATAAACAAAGTTAGCAAGGTTGGGAGTACAAGATCAACACACAAGAATCACACAAAAATCAGCTGTGTTTTTGTATCTCAGCAATGAGCAATCTGAAAAGAAAATTAAAGGGGAAATCTCATTGACAAGAGGATCCAAACAATAAAATACTTAGGAATAAATTTAACCAAACAGGTGAAAGAAAATATTTGCAAATCGTACAGCTGATAAGGGTCAACTGTCCAGATACTATAGAGAACGCAAGAATAAAGAGACAGTCCGATTTAAACATCGACAAAGAATTTGAAAATACAGTTCCCCAAAGAAGGCATCTCACTAGTCAACAGGCACGTGAGAAGTTAGTTGCCCAATATCATTAGCCTGTAGGGAAATGCAAATCAAAACCACCATGAGATACCACTTCACACCTGCTGGCATTGCCAGTAATTTAAAAATAATAATAGCACATGTTGGTGAAGATGTTGCCTGAGTAAAAAAGATATCTACTAAGCAGGGCTCCTGGTAGTTAACTGGACTCAAATTAAAAAACAAACAAACAAAAAACAGAGGCTGGCAGCCATTTCTACACAGCGGCCCCTCACACAAACTTGCAGTTCAGGGAGAAGCTTGCACTAGGCGGTCCGCCAGCACTGTGTCCCTGCCCTCCGAGCCAGCCTTCAAAAATGAGTTTCTGGGGTCCTGTTTCAACCACTAGGACTGAGGCTTTTCCCCATGAAATCGAAGCCGGGCAGCTATATCTCCACCAGCATGTTCCCCCACCAATCAGAGCTGCTTCCTCCTGACCAATGAAGACAGTGTCTTTCGGGCCAATCAAGCTTCAAGGATTTGGAGTCCTCATTTGCATGAGTATGGACCAATCAGGACGTAGGGTAGGGATGGGGACTTCTATCTGTATCTATGTACATATATGAGTCAGCTCCCCCTGTGGGCTAGGGGGTCCCACTTTCCCTTTCTGCCAGGGACCTGTAGCTGGAGCTGAACCATCGACGGAGGTGTCACCAACGCGGACCTGGGCAGGCCCGAGCTGTTTGGCCAGAGAGCGGAGAGCAGCCTCACCCTCGGGGCTCCTCAGACTCCCTGCGGATTCAGAGTCCTGCTGCTTCATGACTGAGCTGCAACGCTGTGGGGATGTTCCCGCAGCTGTAGCTCAATGGAGCTGTTTGCCCTGAATAAAGCTTTCTTCTTCACTGCAGCCCAAACCTGGGGATTCCTGTCGCTGTTCTGTTGATTTGGTGCCAATAACCATCAGTTGACAATGTGGAGAAATAGTGCGTCGCTGGCAGGAATTGAAAATGATGCACTGGCCCCGGCCAGAGGCACAGTGGATGATGCGTCATCCCAGAGCGCCTTAGGTCACGGGCTTGATCCCAAGGTCGCCAGTTCAAGCCCTGGTCAGGGCACATATGAGAAGCAATCAATGGGTGCACAACTAAGTGGAACAACAAATTGCTGCTTCTCTCTCTCTCTCTTTCTCTCTCCCTCTCTTCCTCTTTCTTTTTCTCTCCCCTTCTCTCTCTTTCAAATCGATGGGGAGAAAATGAAGTTAAATGGTCTAGTCACTGTGGAAAACAGAGCGGGGTTCCAAGTGGAAACACCAGTCCGTAGGACTACCACGTGTTAGGAAATAGCACAGGCATGGAGCTGGGGTGTACTGGCTCAGAGAAGAAAGGCTTCCCTTATTTTTCTACTCAGATGTTTGTTTGACTAAAAATAACTATAAGACTTAAGAACATGGGGTTTTTTTTTTTTAATTTAAATATAAGTTAAATTTAATGGATCATATGCTTGGTAGAGATACTTCAGCCTCTACCAGGTCTACCAAAAAAAGACTCAACCCAGCATAAGATAGCCATTTCAAGACCTCAAGAAAGGAGACAACTGGTATATTTCCACCTGACTAAGTCCTTCGTCACAACAGCCACCCATACATAAACCAAATTTAACTTCCACGGTTACTCACGTGAAGGAGGGACTAACAGTAAACTTTTAGCAGCAGAAAGCGTGTCAGGTGGCTTTATTTTTATTTCTGTCGTATTCTGGTGTCGGTGTTCTGTTCCACAGGAAGTGAGAAGTACATAGCGTTGCACTATCTTTTTCTGGAGAAAAAGTCAGTCACGGACCTCATCCCTGCGTTCTGCAAAGCAAAGAATATTAGAAAGCTAAGGAAACTCAAAAACTACCCAGGGCGACCTCACTTGTTTACAAACAAGGAAACCCAAGTAAAGGCCAAGGAGGTTCAATGAGTCGCCCACATTGGAAGACTCGGGATCGGAACGCTGACGCTCCGACCTCAGGGTGGGACACTCCCATCCCGATTCCCAAGGCTTTCCTGGAGCACGATCCAGCATTGCTGCACGGAGCTCACACCTTACTTTTCTCTATTAAATCGTCTGTTTCTGGCTCCTTGCCTTTTCTCACCTACGGTTTTCTCTTTCCCTTCAATGGAATTCATCCTTCCAGCTTCCTGTGCGTGGGCAGTAACATGGGTGATTCCCTGTGTATTTGACAAGGTCCCCATTGGACCTTTTGACAGCTCACCCTTGATTGACAGCTTGCCTCAGCATTCCATTCTAGGTTGAAAATAAAACTTTTCCTCAGAATTCTGTCACTTACCTTCCCGGGTTGTGTGATACCATTTGGATTCCTAACCTAACGTAACCTGGGTTTCCCTCTTTTAACTTTCAGGGTCCTTTCTTAGTCCCTCTAAAAATAGACTAATATGACTGCTGTTTATTTGCTGTATCTGTCGAGGTCCGGACACTTGGGTGGCTCCCTACATTGTGGATTATGTCTTCAGTTCTAGAAAAATCTTCCTGCACTATTTCCTGAATGATGTCATCTCCCTGGTTTCCTCAGAAACTGATCTTGTTTTGTTTCTCCTAAATCAATCATCCTGTGTTTCATTTCTCTGCTGTTTTCCATTACTTTGACATTTAATTTTTTTTTTTATGTGTGGAAGATTGCCTTAATTACGTTTCCCAGCCTTTCTTTCTGTTACATTTATCATGATATTTTTTATCTCCAGCAGCCTTTCGTTGTGACTTAGTCCTCACCCCCCAGGACAGTGTTCTTGTGTGAATGCAATGTCACCTCAGAGCTATTGAGAAACATTAGTTATACAGCATTTTAAGTTTTCTTCTCTGCTTTGCACAATTTCTTATTTTGTCAGTTAGTTTTGGGCGCCTGACTCAAGTGACGGGGGGTCTTTGACTCCCCACGTACCTATCCAACAAGGCATTAAGAACAGGACTTGTCAGCCAATGGCCTCCACCCTTGGGCCCCCTCCAGATCTCATTGGGTGGTGCTATTTTCTCGGGGTGGGGGGGGAATCCCTAAATTCTCACTCCTGCAGTGAACTGCTGGCCCTCTGAGGGCGGAGCAAGGAAAGGACGCCAGGAGGGAAGTAGAAGGTGCAGACTTCCATCCATTTCATACCCGTTTTTATTCCTGTATCACACACACCCTAACCCTGATTGCGCCTAAATATCCAAGACCAGAGCTCCTTCTGTGTAATCTGTCCAGACCACAAAGCTGCCACTTTCTGGGGTGCCTGATGCTCTCAGGGTCCGAGGTCTTCGAGGGGTTTTTGGAATAAGTTAGCTTGTTTTCCTTCCGCATTCCCTGCTTAAATAACATTAGAATGCGGTTTCTTTTGACTAAGTCAGTTAGCTGATATCTCCCATCTGTTTTCCATCTCCCAGAATTGTGTTTAAATCTCTTGCTTATTGGCGGCTCCTGTCTTACCTTCTTAGCCCCTATGAACTTGGACTTCCTGTCCTTGTATAATGTTATGTTAGCGGGGTCTCGGGTGGGGAGATGGGGGGAGAGAGAAAAGATACACACCTATATTTTATCTGCCATCTTTTATCGGGTCTGTTTTTCTTCTTCCTCTATTCTTGTTCAGTTTGAAAATTAAGTTCGGAGCATGAATTGAGAAAGTTTACATATTTTTCTATATTCTGGGAGAGTGCATATATTTCCTGGTAGAATTTGTCCAAACTAAGGAACTGGTCTTGTATCCTTTGAGGATTCGATGTTGACCGCTTTTTCCTTTTTCTTTAATTTTTATTTTTATGGTTATTGGTTTATTTAAGTTTTCTACCTCTTCTCAAACTGCTGGTGTTTGAGACTTTGGATCTCCAGATCTCTTACCTTTTGTCTCGTCCCTTCATCTGTTTGTTCTAAAACAGTGGTTCTTAACCTTTTCTGAAGTACCGAACCCACCAGTTTCATATGCGCATTCACTGAACCCTTCTTTAGTGATAAATAAAATATGATTTCTTTTTTCCAAATTCAAGACATAGGTATATGTTTTTTTACTGGTGCACAAAATGAGCCGTGCATGAACATCCCCTTGCTCAAAGAACAAAACCAACAAACTGCATGAACTCACAACAAATTACGGTATTACTTTATTCTGGCCTCCGCGGCAGAGGCTTCTCCAAACCCCTGAAACCGACTCATTGAACCCCTAGGGTTTGATAGAACCCAGTTTAAGAACCACTGCTCTAAAATATAAAACTCCAGAATGTAGCAGTGTTATTCACCGTAGCCCAAAGGTAGAGGCAAACCAGGTGTCCACCAGTGGCTGCATGGGTAAGCCAAGGATGACCCGTATATATACATACAACGGAATACGGCAAGAAGAAATTTCTGACACATCCTACAACGTGGATGAACCTAGTAGACGTTATCTGATGAAATAAACCAGACATCCAAGGACCACTACTGTATGATCACACTTATATTACGTACCTAGAGGAGTCAAATTCTTAGAGACAGAGAACAGAATGGTGATTACCGGGGGCTGGTGGAATTGGGAGTGGGAAGTGAGTGTTGACTGGGTACAGAATGTCAGAACGTGCAGGGAGTTCTGGAGATGGATGTTGGTGATGGTTGCCCAGCGACACGGATGTGCTCAGGACCACTGACCTGTCTGTACACCTAAACGTGCTTCAGACAACAAATTTTTCGTCCTATGTATTGTACCTCAATGTAAAGTTTTTTAAATCGATATATATATATATATATATATATATATATATTTCAAATCAGAAAGAATTTCTTGATTTGACCACTTGGCTCATTGATAGAAAGTTCTTCACTCCATACATTGAAGTTTTTTATTTATCATATTTTAAATTTATCAACCTCCTACTTGGTTTTTTCTTTACATCAGCTGTTCTTATGTTGTTATGATTACAATGAATCCATCACAAGATATGAGTTACATATATTTTAAGGTAGTTCCTGTTTTGACTATTTCCTTGGAGGATGTTTCAAAAACACCTTCTCTATAAGTGACGCTCTGGCTTTTTCTCTCCGCTCCACACGCGGCTCACGTGGACTGAACACTTGTGCGTGGTGCTGGACTGCTCTCTGTGCTCGGGCTGGATCTGTCTAGTCAGCCCCAGCGACACTCGCCCCAACAGGCGGGAGGGGACCTCAAGCCCTGTCCCCTGTGCTTTGCTGCAGCAAGCAACCCCGGGGAAACGGAGCCTGTACCCCTGGGCTCGTTGCAGCCACACAAACACCACTGGGGTGCGGGGTGGCAGAGGGGCCATGTTCTGCTCTGTGGAAAGACCTCGAGAGGAAACACTGGCGGGGTTAATGCCAACCCCATAAACAGTCACTGCAGCGCCATGGGTGAGAGAGAGAGGGGCACAGGCGTCCTTTTGTTCCGCGACAGCTCCCGCATTCCAGCAGAGCCAGTTCTGGGCAGGGAGCAGAGGGAGTAGCCACAAAATGGCCTTTGTCCGAACTCCCATAAAAAAATTCCAGCCAGTGGGAGTGAACACAGACGTAGAGTCCGGGGAGTCGATGGTAGATGTCCCCCGATCTTGGCTTTTACAACAAAACTATTCTAGGAATTCCTGGACCCTGGTCTGTGGAAGGGGGAGGGAGGCAAACACCTCCTCAGGAAAAGCGGCCGCTTTCTAAAGAGTTGATAGACGGTGGTGGAGGGACGGGCTTCTGCTCAGCGAGGACTTGGGCTCTGGGAAGCGGGCTGGGTTGTTTTGTTAACAGCACTGAGACCCGGCCACCACACGACCCCTTTGCTCTTCCCGCCCCCCCCCCGTGCCCACCCCCAGGGTTTCTGTGTGCTCACGGAAATATGTGTTTAGCCATCTGGGTTCTGAAGAGTCCAGAAGTGAATCAGGGTCAACTGACTGGCAAGGCGGAAATCTCAATCCAGATCTGTCAACCCACATACCTGGGTCTCCACTCTGCCACACAGGGGTGGGGGCTCCGTGGGAAGGCTGCCTGTGTCCCAGGCTTGTGCCAGCCACCCAGGTAGCGTCTCCAGGGGTTAGGAGATGAGCACAGGTCTCTGTGCCTTGTTCTCCTCGGCTTTACAGCGGGCATGGTTGTAGTACCTCTTGTATCAAGTTTCGGGAGCATGGGCAACGTGGAATCCTTAAGATAGTCCCTGGCAGTGGTCAACAGGAAATGGGTCTATTTCCATTATCTGGAGAAGTGCAGGAAAATAAAGCATATCCAGAATCAGTAGGATGCGCTTTGAGAGAGTTTCTCAGCTTGGAGGGTTTTGCATGGAGACACACACAAGCATTTTTTTGAGAGAGACAGAGACAAGACAGGAAGGGAGAGAGATGAGAAGCATCAACTTATAGTTGCAGCACCTTAGTTGTTCATTGATTGCTTTCTCATGTGTGCCTTGACAGGGGGGCTGTAGTAGAGCCAGTGACCTTGGGCTCAAGCCAATGACCTTGGGGTTTCTGAACCTGGGTCCTCAGCATCACAGGCTGACGCTTTATCCACTGCGCCACCGTCTGAGGCCGGGAGCACACATTTTTAATCTCCTTTGGGGCTAATCATACATATTCAGAAGCTGGCTGGACAGATTAATAGTGCACTTTTTGATATTTTTTCTAAGAAGACAGGATTTGTTCCATTGATTCTAGACAGAGAGTATGCTAACAAGAACCCTGAGTGGAAGTCATGGGGTCTAGGTCTGAAGTTGTCTCAGTCATTGACTGGAGGGCCTTAAGTCCTTCATCTGCACACACACAAAATGCGAGTAAATGAACTTACATCTAATTTTCCTTATAACTCTAAAACTATATAGTTTTTCAGCTTTATCTTTCTTTTTCTTTTTTTGGGGGGGGCGGTGGAATTAACCATGGTTTGTCTCAAAGCCAGACGCTAACCAACCACCATAAAAGCGAACAAACCCAAAGCTTTGTACGATGCACAGTAATCTCAGCTGAACCTACTCTGAGCCTCCAACCTGAAACAGTAAGAGCAAATCCTTTGCAAAATAATAGTAACAACAGCACACTGACCAATTCAGTTAGACATCCTGCGCCCTAATGAGATGGTGAATTCACTTTCCTGTCTCATCTAGAACGCTTTATCAGAGTCTCACCTCTAATGATTCATTTCCACTGGACTTTGGCCTAGGATTTAATTCACGATGTTTGAACTTTTAATTAGCGGAAGGGTGGGAACAAGGTGTGAGTCGAATGCCTACTGTACAGATAACCACCTTGCTGATCCATCCCAGGTCACCTGAAATGATTCAGAACATTGTCCTCCTCGTCCTCCTCACGGTGGTTGTCTTTCATGGGCCTCCGTGTCCCGGGAGCTACATACAATCTCGTATCCAACATGCCACTCAGCAAGGGAGAGGCCCTGAGTCAGTTCCACGAAGGGGTCATGCTCTCCCATCCGGGCTGTAGCGTCTGCATTAAAATGAAACATTTCAATCCTGTTCCAGTTCAATTGTTCTGATAGACAGAGAAGTACTGTGCTCTTGTTCCTCACAGCAGTTATAACCTACAGCGTTACGGAGAACCCTGAATCTGTGACCATTGAACCACCACTCCAAAGGGAGTCGGGGGGGGGGGGCAGAGTTAGGTTCCTGTGAGCCTTCGGTCACAACACTTGGTCAACTAATTAATCCGTCACCTTATTTTATGTGTGTTTATGTTGAAAGCTACTTTATTTAACGTCTATTGCTGATTCACGAACATTGAATTCACGGCCCACGCCACCCTGACTCACGCCGGCCGAAACACTCGTGTAGCAATATAAAAGCATGTCATTAAAAAAAAAAAAAAAAGAAAAGAAAAATCAAAAGCATGTCACGGCTCCACAGGGCACATCATGGCCTCCTTGCGCTTGGGACCCCTAGACGGCATTTTCACACTACACAGAGAGGCCGTGTTAGACGGCAAAATCCCCAACAGACAGGGCACGGAAATGCGAAACATGCATGCACTAAACGTGCTGCAGTCCAGAGATCCGAAACTAGAAGAGAGAACGGGCCCTTGCTCCCACGTCGGGTGCCTCACATCCCCCTCCACACTTTGCCGGCGGAAGCCTGAGAGGGCCCAGGGCTGCGGCGAGCGGCCATACAAGTATATACGGACTGGCAAGCAGACAGGTTCACAGGCAGTGAGGACCCAGAATGCAGAATCCACCAGTAGTCAGGGTGGGCTGTCGTTTAAAAACTCGAGCTGCTTCAACTCCAGGAAGACAAACAATCCAATCAAAAAATGGGCAAAAGAAATGAATAGAAATTTCTCCAAAGAGGACATACAGATGGCCAATAGGCATATGAAAAAAATGCTCAACATCACTAATCATTAGAGAAATGCAAATTAAAACCACAATGAGATATCACCTCACACCAGTCAGAAAGGCGCTCATCAGCAAAACAACACAGAATAAGTGCTGGCGAGGATGTGGAGAAAAGGGAACCCTTCTGCATTGCTGGTGGGAATGCAGACTGGTGCAGCCACTGTGGAAAACAGTTTGGAGATTCCTCAAAAAATTAGAAATCGAACTGCCTTTTGACCCAGCTATCCCACTTTTAGGAATATACCCTAAGAACACCATAGCACTGTTCGAAAAGAAGAAATGCGCCCCCATGTTCGTGGCAGCATTGTTCACAATAGCGAAGATCTGGAAACAGCCCAAGTGTCCGTCAGAAGACGAGTGGATTAAAAAGCATTGGTACATATATACTATGGAATACTACTCAGCCATAAGAAATGATGACGTCGGATCATTTACAACAAAATGGATGTACCTTGATAACATTATACGGAGTGAAATAAGTAAATCAGAAAAAAAAACCTGAGAACAGCATGATTTCATACATAGGTGGGACATAAAAGTGAGACTATGAGACAGGGACAAGAGAGTGGTGGTTACGGGATGGGGGGAGGGAGAGGAGGGTGGGATAGGGAGGAGGGGAGGGGCACAGGGAAAACCAGATAGAAAGTGACAGAGGACAATTTGACTTTGGGTGACGGGTATGCAACACAGTTGAATGATGGGATAATCTGGAGATGTTTTCATTTACATATGTACCCTGATTTATTGGTGTCACCCCATTAAAATTAATAATAATAATAAAAAAACAACTCGAGCTGCTAACTAGGAGGCAGAGTTATAAGCAGGTTAGGAGCCAGGTTTTAGACATTAGACCACACCTGTTCACATCTGAGCTTCACTCTCTGTGAAATCTGACAAAGAAATGGCCAGATGGGGCTGGTGTGAGGACCAAAGAAGAGTGGAGATGTATAAAGTTCTCAGAACGGTGTCCAGCATGTAAACGATAGTTTTGCAGGAAGTAGAGAAAGGTGAGTAACCCCAAACGAAGGGGACCTCGTTACGGGCTTCCATACTTGAAAAACTAAAGGCAGTTGCACCGTTTTCTGTATCTGACAAAGATAAATGGAATAAAATCTTTAAAAAAACGATTGTAGGTATTAGGGTCATAAATCCACATACCGGTGCGTTTCTAAACATTTCTGGGAATACTGCTTTTCTTTTATATACCTGGATTCCACTGGATTTTAACACATACTTTTCTCTTTGTGAAGCTTGATATACTGCTGCTCCCTGGAAGAGTAAGAGACGGGAGTGAGAATCTTGTTTACACAGCGCAGGGTCATGCCCGTCTGGCCCCGAGCCAGGCTGCATGAGTCACGGTGTCATACGCACTGAGCAATCTCTAGATAAACCTTACCGTCTGGATCGTGGTAGCCGGAGCGACCATCAGATAACAGCTCGCCCCACGGCTTATTCCACATTCTTAGAGAGCCCACAAACTTCTCTCCTGAAGGCTGAACGTGCAAACTGAAATGTGGGGAGGAAACACAACCGTACCTCTCCGTGGTGCGTGACTCATAATAACACGGCAACTCATCGTAAGAGAAAGGAAACCCTAACTAGGAAATGAATGGCGAGATAGCCGTAGAGAAAGAGGAGATTAACAGCGGCACAAACGCCCGCCTGAACAGGAACGTCAGGTGCGCTTAGTCAAAATGCGTGTCTCGTGTCCATTTTAACTGGACCTGCGCATAGAAAACAGGGTTGCTGCACGTTATCAGCATAAGGACCGGCGGCAGCGGCATTTTTATTAACGTCAGAGCTGCTCCTGAGAAAGGGCGGGAGCGTGGCAGCTTGCGGGAGACCCCAGGGTGACGGTGGAAGTTTGATTCAGCCCAAGAATGGGCGAGAACGGCCGTATGCAACCAAAGCTGGCATTCTTATCATTTGACGCGAAGTCGTCGGAGTATCTAGAAGATGATAGCGTGTTATTGGTTCTGGTTTACGGGCTGGTGTCCCCGGGCCCTGCTGAGAAGGGTCCCGCAGCGAAGCTCAGTAGGAAACATGCCGGAACCCACGTACAAAAACATGCACGCGTGTAACTAAACCATGACTTCACGTGAGTTCTGTGACGGGAGCTTTGTACGCGCTCCCTCAGGGATGTCCCCCAACGAATAGCGTGAGTATTGCCGTTGTATTGATGAAGAGACCCGCACAAGTGCACACGGACGACTCGCTCACGCCGGCGGCTGATCGCGTCCGTGGGAACGGCCACGGCGTTTCAGTGGTCAGAACGTTCTGGCTGGGAGACCACACATTTGAATAGAGGAGCGTAGGGTAGGTCCTGGTCAGGACATGTAGTAGCCATGAGGCCTTTGGCATTTTTTTAAACCTCTGCTTCCGTTTCCTAAGCCACGTAATAAAGGTAATAATGATAAAGGTTCCGTATTAGGGGGTTGTTATGACGGGGACAAACCCGGAGAGTGCCTAGCACAGCGCCTGGCCGATGACAGCGCTCAATAAATGGTTACTTTATTATTCTTGTCGTTGGTGACCTCCTGGAACACACTGTGGGCGGTGACCCCGCGGCAGTGTTCCCGGCCCTGCCCTAAGGAGTCAGTATCCAAAGTCCCCCACTGGGAAAATCATGTAGGGTCATCCAACAGGAATGGAGCGCTCATCAGATAAACTTTGATCAGATTAAATAAAACGGCTCATCAGGTAATACACCTTTATGGAAAAATCATTGAACTATATAGCAAACAGTGCAAAAATAAAAAGCCTTTCCCAAAGTCAAATTGTTCTCTGTCACCTTCTATCTGGGATTTGACTTTGGGTAATGGGTATGCAGCACAATTGAATGATAAGATAATCTGGAGATGTTTTCCTTGTACATATGTACCCTGATTTATTGGTGTCACCCCATTAAAGTTAATTTTAAAAAAAGCCTTTCCCAAATACCCTCGCAATTATGCCGTATCTGTCATCTGAACGAGCTTTCATTACAGAAATGCTACCTAGTGCCTCGTAGACAACATGAACAAAAGGAAAAAATAAATCTAAAAGCGACCCATCCACACGACCCCCTCTGAGACCACCACTACCAACACGAGTGCGTGCCGCCCTTCAGACTTCTCCCACGCAGACCTAGCGGCACGTGTATTTATTATTTCTCTCAAAATGCAAGCCTGAGGCTTTTCAGCCCGCATTATTTCATCCCATGCCTTTCACAGCTTCATGTGCATTTCCTATTCCTGCTTCTTGGGGCCCCTGGCAGGCGGCTAGCCGCTGTCCTAAGCACTTGTCAGATTATTATTATTTTTTTTTTTTTTTGGATCCAGAGAGGTAACCATGGTCATAACCACTTCACAAATGGGAAAATGAATGTGTGGAGAGCTCACGTGACCTTGCCAAGCTGCAGAGCCGGGCTCCGCCCCGGGCAGCAAAGCCCCTCCCCCGTCTGCAGCGAACGGTGCACGTGCTTCCAGTGTCTGCAGCCGCGCACGGACCCGCTGGGACGGGGCTGTCTGTCCTGCATTGGACCAACCTCCATTAGTGCGTATCTAGAATGTTACCGATTTTTTCACTGTCATAAACACTGTGGTGTCAAACAGCCATGGATGTATTCTTTGCCTGGTTATGTTCTTAGGGGGAAAAAAATTTTTGCCAGATTAGAGGGTTTGCACATTTTGAGGCTACGGATGAGTCGTGCAAGGTCAACCTCCAAAAAATTCTGTACCATGTAAAGCCCCATGAATAGTCATTCATTTCTCTCTCAACATGGTGCATTCCTTTAATCAACAACTATATATTAAGCACCCATCAGAGGCGAGGCACTTATTAAGCACAGCGTATGTGTGTGTAACAGATTTTTCTTATTATAATCGGTGGGAAAGTACAAATTTGTTTAGTGTTGATTCTTACAGTAATCCAGGAGACAGGCAGGTTAGGAAATTCTATGGGAAGAAAATGGAAACCCAGTGAGTTTCAAGAACCCATCCCAGGTCACGCAGCTGGTGAGGGTCAGAGGCAGGGGTCAGGGACAAAGCCAGCAAGCTCCAAAAGCAGAGCTCTTGTTTCTCTGCCCCTGTGCCAACCCCAGACACCAAGGATTATCTGAGAGCTGTTGTGCAATTTCCTGTTCCTTCCCCAACAGGCTGCATATCTTCAGAAAAGACCATTTAAGAGGAACCAGCAGAAAAGCTGACTGAAGAGAAAGTTGAAAATGGGGTGATACTTCCCAAACGTTAAGGCTGACTTGAGTGTCACGGACACCACGGTGCTGTGTGTCCGAGGAAACCCAGCAGCAGACGCGGGTCAGGGTAATGGCACCGCAGTCTGTGTGTACATACTACGGACACTGAGGGAGACCCCGGAAACTGTCTGGGACAGGTTCCTCCCTCCTTCACGTCGGAGCAGAGCCCCTTGGGGAGCGGCTGCCCGTCCCATGTCAGGGTGTCGAGTGAGGGCAGCGCAGGGGTTAAAGCCAGGGCTCCTTAGCTGGCAGTCCCGCTCTCTGTCACTTAAATCCTTTCTGAACAAGTCCGCATGGTTTTTTGATTCTTTCCCCTAATATCCAGAACCCTCTTCCCATCTCAGCAGCCACAAGTGCCAAAGGACAGGTGAGGTCCCTGCCAGGTGTCTGAAACTTTTATCTCCATCTCCCATGCTTCACAATCCCACTCGCAGAATTAAAAACTCTTATGTGACAAAAATCACCAACAAGAAATAAACAACTGGCAATATATATATATATATATATATATATATATGCAAGTCATATGCAAATATGTATACAAATATTCATCAGTACACATCAACAACAACAACAAAAGGCAAACAAGCCCATAAAAAAAAAGAGGAATGACCTGGGAACACTGAGGTCGCCAGTTCAAAACCCTGCACTGGTCTGGGCAAGGCACATATGGGAGTTGATGCTTCCAGCTCCTCCCCCCTTTCTCTCTATTTCTCTCTCTCTCTCTCTCTCTCTCTCTCTGTCACTCTGTGTCTCCTCTCTAAAATGAATAAAATAAAAATTAAAAAAAAAAGAGGAATGGAAATGAACAGACATTTCAGAAGAAAAGAAATACAATGGTCGATCCACTCAAAAGATATTAAATCTCAGTCATAACTTACAGTTAAATAAGAATAACAGGTCTGACCAGGTGGTGGCACAGTGGATAAAGCATTGGACTGGGATGCGGAGGACCCAGGTTGGAAATCCCGAGGTCGCTGGCTTGAGTGCAGGGTCACAGCTTTAACACAGGATCATAGACATGACATGACCCCATGATCGCTGGCTTGAGCCCAAGGTCGTTGGCTTGAGCAAGGGGTCACTCATTCTGCTGAAGTGAAAGCACATATGAGAAAGCAATCAATGAACAACTAAGGAGTCGCCAACAAAGAACTGATGCTTCTGTTCTCTCTCCCTTCCTGTCTGTCCTATCTGTCCTTCCCTCTGTCTCTATCAATCACAATAATAATAATAATAATAGGATTATTTGAAGATTAAATAACAAGGAATGAAAAGTAAAGCAGTGATATCTCATTCGAATAAAATTAGAAAACGTATGAAAAACATTTCTCAATCTTTGGTTTCTCAGGCAGACAACAAACCTGTCTTGTGTGATATCCCTTTGTATAAAAGTCTAGACAGTGCCAACAAATCTGTGGTGACAAAATGCCGATCAGTCATTCCCTGGGGAAAAGGCAGGGGCACGGAAGAATGAGAGAAAAGGGGAGAAAAATGGGACAAGGAAATTCTAGAGGGTGATAATATGTTCATTAGCTTAATCATGGTTATTGTTTCCTGGAAATATATGTATGTACGTGTAAAAAGTTTAAAAACCACTTACTGTGTGTGTTAACTTTACCTCCACGAAGCTATTAAACAACAACGTGACTTGCCTTGATGTTTTCCCTGACACACCACACTACCTTCCATGTTATTTCTAGTATCCTGTACCCTAATTTGGGGAGGAGGGGTTCCATTTTTTATTTATTTATTTATTTTTACAGTTGTTGGAGCTTTTATTTTTTAAAAATTCACTGTATGAATTTTTTTCATGTTCTTATCAGGTTCTCTTGCTTAGGAATTTTTTTTTTTAATTGAATGTATCGGGGTGACATTGGTTAATAATATTACACAGGTTCCAGGTGTACCATTCCATCGCCTGTACAGTGTATTATTGTGTGTCCACCACCCCAAGTCAAGTCTCCTTTCATCACCATCCCCTCTTCTACCTCCCTTCACCCCCGTGTCCTGCCATGATGACCACACTGCTGCCTGTGTCTAGGAGCTTTCTTTTTCCTTCTTAGGCATTTAAACAACAACCCAAAACCTGGGAATTATAGTAAGGTCTCAGCAAACTCAGGGCGGGGCATGAAGAATCTACTATCACACGACATGAAGAAGGAAAACAAGTTCAGAACGATCTAACGATCTGCATTCGGTCCTGACCCGACCAACTTCTCCTACACCCCACGCCACCCACACTCTCCTGCGCAGCTGGATGCTGCGGCGCTTCAACCTCAGCCCAGAGATCGAGAAACTACTGAAACGTCCAGCGGAAGAGCAGACAGGTTCCCACGGCAAGAGCCACGGATCTTCGGATGGGTGAGCGTGGGAGAAGTTCTCCGGGTCACGTCGAGTAGGGCCGCAGCACGAAAGGCTGAGGACGCTTCCACGTCCTTCCGTCCTCTGCACCCGGGCTGGGCGCGAAAGTCTAGTTGGTGTCATCTGCGACGGTTCTGCACTGACCACTCCGAGCTCCGGGGGCCAGGCGTCCACGAGGCCTCCTGACACAGTTCCATCTGCCCGTTCAGTTTAGCCCAGGGGCTCCGCCGGGAAAGGGGACGGTGTACGACGGGCCCTTGCGTGTTTGTCTCAGAGGGGAAGGGTGCACGTCGGAATCTGGGCGCCCTAGCCGGCGTGTAGACCCCCAACTACACCTCCGTTGCTCGGCCACAGCCCACCTCCGCCAGGAGCCCGACCTTGACCCCGACAGCTCATGTGCTCTTTCCCCGTAGGGGGAGGTACTCTGGACTCTGGAGCAATCTTACCTTCATGATTCAAGTGGATTCCCAGGAGCCCTCAGATAGGGCTGATGTGACAAATACTGCTAACTGGCCGTATGGATATCCATGTCCCCCTCCCTTCACGGTAACGGAACCCCAGATTTGAATTGTGCACATTGCTGAACGAAAACACATTCCCGCCACCCTGAAGTACAGCCAGGAGACAGTGCTGGCCCCTGAGACAGGAGCAGGAATGCTCTGAGGAATTTTCTGGAAAGAAAGTCGCTTAAAAGAGCAGCCTGAGGTGGGAGGGGCTCGTCCTTTTGCCTGGAATGTGGATTCTTGGCTGATGCTCCCGTAGCTATGGGGGCGGGGGGGGGGGGGGGGGCAGATGAGGAGGGGGCCACCCGCTGAAGACCCGGCGGCAGAGGACCGAAGTCAGGGACCCTGTGCCCATGAGCCACCCTCCCAGCCTGGATGGAGCTGCCCACTTCCGGACATGTTTTATGTGCAAGAAAAAAAATAAATAAACTTCTGTTTTATGTAAGCCACTGTTATTTTGAATGTTTCTGTCTGTACATCTGATCCTGATTTTGAAGAATGTAGTCAGCCTTCTCTCTCTCTCTCTGTTCCCATAGCACGTTGGTGGCTAATTGCATTCCACTGGGATTATCTCTCAGTATGAATTCGACAAGAGGGGGGACCCTATGGCGGTGGTCCGGCCCACAGATGCCTACAGCCTTCCTGCTTAGCACACAGCAGGCACCTGTGGAATATTTTTAACTGTTTGAGGAAATGAATTTCCAAGGTCAACTTCAAAAGCTGTCTGGAATGCCATGTGTCTGCAGCTGGGGGTAACTCTTGCTCCTCACAGATGACTCATGACGTCAGGACCCAGGGCCGTCCTCCATGGCCAACTCAACGAGCCAGGGACCAGAAGGACAAGTGTCACAAAGCCATTGTTGGCTCCCCTCCCCCGGAATCTTCTCCCTCACCCACAGAGGACAAAACTGAGGCTTTGCTTAGGCAAAATGTTACAATTCTGACCTTTCAGGACCTCCCCCTGAAAACTCCAGGGATAGAGAAAAATAACTCCTCATTTTACTATTTATTCCTTGCATATCTAAGCCACCTTTTATGAAAAATACCCAAACACGGTTTCAGTGTATTTTTATCTCTCTGATTCTTAGCTGTGATGGAGCCCTCCATCAGCCCTTCTACCAGCGGCCCATCCAACATTTCGGCCTCTTTACGTATGAATCTCTCTCTGTCTTTTTTTTCTGCAAATGAGATAAGTTTTAAAAATATTTATGGGGCCCTGGCCAGTTGGCTCAGCGGTAGAGCATCAGCCTGGCATGTAGAAGTCCTGGGTTCGATTCCTGGCCAGGGCACACTGGAGAAGCACCCATCTGCTTCTCCACCTTTCCCTCTGTCCTTTCTCTCTGTCTCCAAGCCTTCATTGGAGCAAAGTTGTCCTGGGCAATGAGGATGGCTCCCTGACCTCTGCCTCAGGCACTAGAATGGCTCTGGTTGCAATAGAGCAACACCCCAGATGGGCAGAGCATGGCCCCCTGGTGGACATGCCGGGTGGATCCTGGTCGGGCGCATGTGGGAGTCTGTCTCTCTGCCTCCCTGCTTCTCACTTCAGAAAAATACAAAAAATGTGTGTATATACATAAGTATGGAACACCCAATAGAAGCTGAACGCCACACAAGGTGCAGGAACTAGAAATGTAGAATGTTCACAAGTGGTTTTCCCCCTCGGGTTACACAATCACACAATTCCGCCCTTGCTGTGATAGACGTATCCACCAGACACAGCAGGAGCCCTGAGGAAGCACCACCCAAGGTCCCCCAGGACGGCTGGGGGAGGAGGCTGCACAGGGACAGCAGCGTCTGGGCAGATCCTCAAAGGGCAGCAGGCTTTGGGCAGGAAGACGGGGCACAGGGCAGATGCAGACGGTCGGGGTCTTGGTGGATGAGGCCATCCCCCACGTGAGATGGGGCGGTGGACAGGGGCTGGAGGAGAGGGGGTTTAAGACATGACAGAGCCTTGGAAAGCACAGCTCTCTGCCCAGTGAATGTGGAATGCTGGTTCTGACGTTGTGAGTCCGTGCAGGGTTGACACGTTTGAGATGGGAAACACCTCATTACTCCTACTTTTCTTTGCTATTATCCTTTTTCCTTTTCCTTTTTCTTTTTTTAGCAAGAGAGACAGAGAGAGGGACAGATAGGGACAGACATACAGGAAGGGAGAGAGATGAGAAGCGTCAATTCCTCACTGTGGCATCTTAGTTGTTCAATGATTGCTTTCTCCTATGTGCCTTGACCAGGGGGCTGCAGCAGAGTGAGTGACCCCTTGCTCAAGCCAGAGACCATGGGGTCATGTCTATGATCCCACGCTCAAGCCAGCAACCCCGTGCTCAAGCCAGCAGCTTCCAGGTTTCAAACCTGGGTTCTCTGCATCCCAGTCTGATGCTCTGTCCACTGCGCCACCGCCTGGTTAGGCTCCTTGCTATCATCTTGCCTGAGAAAAGAGATTCTGGGCGGAGGGAGGGCTGACCCGGGCACAGGGACCGCTCTGCTGTGTCCCAGGGCATTCCCTGGCTGTTGGTTTTCCACGTCCCCTCCCAACGCTGCTGACCATATTGATTTCCACAACCCCTGACTGCACACCTCCGTCGGCCACCCCCTCCTGATCTCTCATTTCTAATAGCTCCCACCTTTAGCGGGAAGTGCAAGGCGCACTGCCCAGGCAAGGGAGTCAACACTTCTCCCTGAAAGGTGGCCGAGCACACACTGACCAGCACCCTTCAGCACCAGAGAAGGTCCTTGCTGGTCTGAGCGCCTGCCCGTGAGAAGAAGGTGTGAGAAATACGTCACACTGGTGACCTGGGGGAGCACAGAGAGAATGGCCGGCAATTGATGGACAGAGACAAGAGCCCAGGGAACCAGGGAGGAGAAAGTGGGTATCACGTGTGGCCGCCACTGGCCTTGGGGATCGTGGAGTGAGGGGTTTGGACAACAGAGGGAGTTACCTGCACCAGGTCTATGCTCCCAACACCCCACACTCTCTTCACTGTCTCTCCCAACGTGCCCCGGCGGTGACAGGAGTTAGTGGCACTGTCTGCAGAAGCAAAGAGAGTTTGGAGGCCAAGTTGAGTCCCTCTCCGTCAGCAGGGACCAGAAAGAATGCATTTTTATACTGACGTGCGTTGGACTTCCACGTCGTGCTTCATGAAGATGTGACGAGAGGTCTAAGGGTCTGACGCCCGAGGCCGCCTACCTCCTTCCTCTTTCTCCGTCCACGTGTGGAAAGTTCCGGTCCAAGGAGCCTGGTCCGGAGCCAGTGAGGTCCTCCCAACGCAGCATCCTGGTCTGGTTATCCGGGTCTAGCTGAATGGGAGTGGACAGGAAAGACCGCTCGGGCTAAAACACTGTCACCATGCCCAGGAAACTGTCACAGCAACCTCTGCCATGGATTGTCACTCAGCCGCTGTGTCCCCAAGCTCCGGTGTGAAGGCGTGGGTTGGGTGTTGTGTTCCTACCCTCATGTCCCTAAGGTGGTAAGGTGAGTTTACAACCTCCCTGAGTGTCAGGGCTGGAGTTGACTCCATCACAAGCAGGCCAGGCCCTTTGCTGTATAGAGGGCGGAGCTACAGCTCAGACAGGGGATGGGACTCGGACCTAAGAACTAGGCCAGGCCAGGGAATGATGCTGCCACGGCCAAAGATGGGTCGTCCAAACATCGAGATAGCATCTGTACGGTGGGAGGAGGCGGGGAGCAGATGCATCTGACCAAGGCAAGTGCCCCAAACTCTACCCTGGGAGAGCCCCTGGGACAACCGCCCCAGCCAATGCCAGACAGTCTCTAAGACTGATTCCCATTGTGCTGAACTCAGAAGCACAAAACGTTCCTTGCCAGCGCATCCCGACAGGGGTGCCCAGAGACGAGAACACAAGTGCCCCCGCGGAATATATGAACAGCCAGAGGCGGGTCTCCCGTGATAACCCCCTACACCTGGACTCATCAGGCACTTGAGAGTTCGAGGGCATCATTTTCCCCAAGGCGTCAAGACCCCTGTTTCCATTTTTCTGCAAAGGTGACCTCACAGATTCTGCCTGGAAGAACCCCTTAGACCTTCCTGAGGACAGCAGGCAGCCACTTGCTTCTTCCACTGAGGAAGGTGAGGTGATAGCAATTAGTGTTGTCTCAATTTCTTTTTTAATTTTTAAAGACTTTATTCATTTTAGAGAGGAGAGAGAGAGAGAGAGAGAGAGAGAGAGAGAGAGAGAAAGGGGGGAGGAGCAGGAAGCATCAACTCCCATAGGTGCCTTGACCAGGCAAGCCCAGGGTTTTGAACCGGCGACCTCAGCGTTCCAGGTCGACGGTCGCTTAATCCACTGCGCCACCACAGGTCAGGCCAGTTTGTCTCGAATTTTTTGAAGCTTGAGTGGGTATTTGAGTCTCGTGAGCACCGAACACGAAGGTTGAACGTATGTAAGGATCCTGATCATAGGATCCCATGGTTTACATGGTTGGTAGTTGGTCTTTAGATGCTCCCGATGTCCGACTCCTTACTCTGCCTTCTCCCAGGGACCTCCCCTCCCTCTGCCTCCTGTACTCAGGGTTCCAGGATGCTGGCTTTCCCTCCCTTTCCCAATAAAACTCCCCTCAGAAAGAAGATGGCCGCGAGGCAGTATCAGAAGCACTGCACTCCCCTCCCCACCCCTCCTGCCCGGCCATTGTTCAGACCTCCCCCTCTCCGCCCCGATACAAACACACCCCCGCAACCAGCTTCACGCCCCCGCACCCAGCTTCACGCTCTCGCTGCAGTCTGAGTCGTCATCTTCCTAAGGGTCTTTTGTTGTCAGAGTCCTTCCTCACCCAGAAATATTCCGTCGTTTACACACAGAAGAGGGTCCAGTCTCCTTCCCACCCCGTCGTTCAAAGGCTGACACACCCGGACCCGGCGATGTTTTTCCCATCACATCGCTTCCTCCTCTCCTTTGCCGGCCGTGACTCAAGCTTTGTCCAGTTTTTGCTCACACGACATCACGCTGTCTGGAACATTCCACCCCAAACCCCCGTTCCCCTTTATCTTAGTGTTGACCGTCTTTGTCAAACCTAACTAGGGACCACAGAGACCCAACCATCCCAGACGTGAACAAGACTAGGGCTCCTTTCTCCTCATACAGGAGTTGAGAGACCCAGGGTCTCTCCAGGGTCTCTGCTCCATCGTTCCAATGGTCCCCAGTGGAGCCGAGAGCTCCACCCAGCTTATGAACACGCCCGTGAGTCGGGGGGCAGGAAAGGACAGAGAGAAAGAGAGAAAAGGAAGCATGACAGATGTGCTGTGGGGACCGCTCATGGAAACCACCCCGGAGCAGGACGGCTTACCTGGGACTGACTGAGTCTCATCCAGCTACAAGGGAGGCTGGGAAATGTCTTTCCTGAGGGCGACCGTAGTCCCAGCGAAAGACCCGGAGTTCAACGATGACGATGACGGAAAGTGGGAGAACCGCTCTTGGGGAACAAAGATCAGGGGCGGCTTCCCTGCTACTGTTCCACCCAACTGCCTCCCCCTCCCCCGAGCTGCCTTCCTGTTTCCTGAACCCCCAGGGGTTCTTTATGTGAACTGCTCTCCCAACTCAAGGCACTGCCTCCACTCCTGTGGCCACTTAACGTTCTTCGAGTACAAGCCTCCCGGCTGGACTTGGTCACCCCTAGGGCAGGACTCTGTATCGAACTCATCTTAGGGTTTCTCCTGTCCTCACCACCCGTGGGCACAGTCACCTGGCTCTTGGCGAACGCCCCATCCCGACCCACCGCCCGTGAGCTGGGCGTTCTTAATAGCAAAGCTCTAATCTGGCTTTCAAAGTCTCCCTTTTTCTTGAACCCAGATAGACGCGCACAGGCTGTTCGGGCGGCGGGGAGATGCATCACCCACGCAGAATCGCCTCCTTTGCAATGAGTGGTGAGGGCGTCGTCCTACCTGGCTTTGGCTGGGCACCCTCTTCAGGATCACACGCACACACACACGCGCACACACACACACACACGCATCCGGGCTCTGTCTCAGGCTCGTGAGCCGTTGCACAGTCATTCGCTGTGACACAAGTCATCACAGGCCGTTACAGAACTCTCGTCCTGTGTGAATACAGTGTTGTTATGGACGTTCGTCGAGAGGCCGATTCTTGCGCCTTGCCTCGACTCTCTGGGTCACTTAGTCCGACGTCAGGGCAGACAAGTGGGGAGCAGTAGCGTCTCCACCGAGTGTTCACGTCATGACGGATAAACAGAAACCCTGCCCACGTGCGGGGGAACTGCGGGCTACCCGGGGTGCGGGGTGCGCAGTCGGAGAGACCTTTCCTGTCCTTCAGCAACGACTTCCAGGGGGCAGTCAGCGCTTCCTGCATCCTATTTCCTAGCCAACACACCGCAACTTGAGGGTGGAACCCCCGTTTTACAGAAGGACACCGAGGCTCGGAGGACATCGCTGATTTCTTTTTCCTGGAGCGCATCAACAGGTTTCCGACTGGAACTCCAGTGCGACGGCGGAACCCGTGGGGTTTCCGCGAAGGGCCAACTTTGTGGCTATTTGAGGAGCTCTCCCGGCAGGGCAAAGAAGAGCCTTCTGCAATGTGTTCAGGAGGCTGAGCAGGGGGGCCGGTGGGGCGCGGGCGGCCGGAGAGGGGCCAGGAGGAAAAAGGCCCAGCTCCCGGAGTGGGGGTCTTCCGTCTGGGGCAGGTGGGAACCGAAGTCAGGAGACCAGGCGGCAGGAGGCTGCATGGAGGGTCGGGTCGGGTCGGACCGGAGGGCGGGAGAGCATGATGGACGGCCACGTGTCTCCCGAGGCCGAGTCTGCAGCGGGGAAGAGCGCCCGCCCGTGAGCAGGAAGGGAGAGAGGGAGGGCTGTTCCTGAAGAATGTCGCGGGAGTCAGGGTTTAACACACCAGAAGGGGCTTGCACAGCAACATGAATGTGCCTACACCGCTGAAAATAATAAAGGTACCAAATGTGACATGGTGTCTGCTTTTTATTTTATTTTATTTTTTTTAATTCTTTTTGAAGTCAGTAGAAGAAGAAAGAAGCAACAGGTACAGGGTTAGATGGAACACCCACCCGGGATGACTTCCGACGTGATTGGAAAGGGGGAACGTTTGGCTTGGCCCTTCTGGCAGAAGACGCGTCTCTTCACCGCACGACAGGACACGTCTTGGAATGTGGATAGAGGACAAGAAATTAGTCAATCGCATTCTTTGCCCCCTCCCCCAGTGTGCTCCGGGACCGGCTGGGCCACGTCAAGCCACCCCCGAGCCCTGCCTCCCTTGTATGTGAAAGGTTGATCCAAACAGAGCTGTGGGCAGGATCAACGAGGTTTTGCTGGAGTGATTGGAAACCGTAGCTGGCTTTCCCGGGCGCATTCTGCCTGCACGCTGCCCCTGCTTGCGTCAGGGTGAGGTACTCAGAGTGGAGGTTAGAAAGAAGAGCGTCAGGCCAAGGGGAAAGGAAGGGTGAGGAAGGGTGGGTGGAGAGGACCTGGGGGTGGAGGTGGGGGGTGGGGAGGGGTCTCCAGGCATGACAACCAGAGGGCACAGGCTCACAGCCTTCCTGGACGGAATCTGCAAGAACAGGACATCCAGTGCTCGGTGGGTGGCCAAGGGCTGATAACAGAAAAATCTCTGAAGAGAATGTGTTTTTCTTCTTACAACCAAGTTCATTTTTCTGGCCAAATCATTCACTGAGCTGGAACTTGGCTTTCATAAATCTGGTGTTCTTACCTACTCAAAATGTTCATGTTTGTGAAGAGTCCCGGCTTCCTCAGACGGCGCAGGGGCACAGCTCGAGGAATGAACATGAGCGTGGCCGTGCGTGGCTCTCTGGTCGGTGGTCTCCCGACATGGCCCTCCCCCTGCTGAGCCCCCCCTCACACCCCTGGCATATGGTCAGAAACTTCATTTTCCTGGGTGCCCCGCACTACCTTCTCCGGACCCCAATCCAGACGTGCCATGTGCAGAAATGTCTTCCCAAGGTCCAGTTCCCATCACGGCCTGTCCTTGCTCACGGACTCAGCAGGCACATCTTCTCCTGAAGCTGAGCCCCTGGCTTGGCATCCTTGGGGTCCTCAGAGCCCACTTCACCTCCTCTGTACCCCGTCCCCCCCCCCCACGCCCGTCTCCTTCATGGCTGGCCCTTCCCTGCCTCTGCACTTTGTCATGAGTCATCCTCCCCTCTCATCCAACCTCCTCCCTTCTCATCAATTCTGGGCCATTACCACCTGCAGAAGCCAGCTCCTCTCTGCCCGCCCGCCCCTAGGAAGCATTCCAAAATGACCATTTGAGTATTGGCTCATGCTGCCCAGTGTCCTGCGGTTCACCGCCTTCCGACTCAAACATCTTCGGAGGGAAAACAACATGATTTTTTTTTTTCTCAGCCTGAGTGTCGGGCAGTCCCCTGGGTGTGCAGGGCCAAGGAGGAAATAGGAAGAAGGACTCGGACTTTCTCTTGAACACCTGGCTGTCCAGGATCGTCTCCTGGGGACCTCCACTCCTAGGGGACGTGGGGCCGCTGTCCTGAGTGCTTGGAGGCTCTGGAGTGCCGATGGTACTGCTCTGCCTTCTCCCCCGGTCAGGGCGAGTGAGCCGTGAGCTTCCCGCCTCTGCTAGACCAGTTCCCGTTTGTCCGTAATGTTGACGCCGTCCACAATGTCGCCGCTGCCACCGAGCCCTGCCTCAAGTTCCAGATCTTTCCAGCCTTCAGCCTTTCTCTCTCTCTTTTCTCTCTCTTTTCTCTCTCTCCCTCAACCCCTCTACTATCATGTCGATGGGAGTTTCATGCCCGTGACCTCTTGAACTAGAAGTCCCAAGTGGTCACTCGTCCTTGTTGCTGAGCTGTGTCTGTCCTGGGCCCTGTGGCCGCCACGGTGGAAGCGAGGGCATGTCGCTAGACAAACACTAAGCGGTTTGTGACCGAGGACCTGAGGAACTTTGTTGAATTGGGGACATGAAGTTGGTCTAAGGTGACCAGACGTCCCGATTTTTAACCATTTGTCCCGCGTCCTGCGGCGTTTTTAAAAAGTCCCAATTTTTGGAAAGAATGCACGAAAAGCTAGGGAACGGCGGGAGAACGGGAAGGGAATATATGGTTTTCTGTGGGGAGACCCCGCCTGGACCTGGAAGCGCCCGCACTGCTGCAAGAGCGGGCTGCCCCGAGCGGGGCCCCGAAACAAAGAACTTCGGGCGGGACGTACCTGCTGGGGCGGCGGCTGTCAAGTCCCCTGACTATCCAGAGGCCTGCGGCCTGGACGCCGGCCTGCGGCTCTGGGCTCCGCGAGGCACAAGCCACTCGGTCTCCAGTGGGCGGCGGGGCTGGATGCAGGGACTGCGGCCGCCGCAAGGACGAGTCCAGGCGGGGAGTGTGTGTGACCGCTTGTGTGTGAGCCCACCGGCGGCGCTGCCCTGCCTGCTCCCGCCCGCTCGTGCAGCTCCGGCATCGGTTTCGGGACCATGTCACCCGATCCCTCTGACTCACTCAAAATTTCCCATGTAGTAATATTTCCGAAAATGATCTCTTTAATGAGGTATCATTATTTAAAAAATAGATAAGTGTTGGGCAGATAAAATATATTATGCTCACTTTGTTAAAGATGGCGCTGCCCACATGGAAGTTTTAAGAGTAAGCTTTTCCCCACACCCTTGACTGATTGGATGATGTGGGGTGGTGCACTCTCCTGAGGAATCCTCCCAGTATGTCTCAGATAAGTGACTTTGTGTCAGAGACTTCCTTGATTGTAGATTGGATTAAAGGTTTTGAATCTACACTATAAAGTGGGGCAGGTGGGGAGCTTGCTCTCTCTCGGTTCCTGAGGTTAGTATCAGAGAGGAGAGCAGATTAAGGCCACATGGAGGAGAGGAGAAGCAGCCAAGATGGCGGAGTGCTGAGGAAGAAGGCAGTTTGTGCAGAGTTTGTGTAGAGAGAAGGATATGGGGAACAGAGGTGAATAAGTCTGGTGAGCTAGAAACCTTTGATTCTAGGAAACCCGGATAAGTCAGTAGCTTTGTGAGCACTGAATGAGTGGGTTTTGGAGCCCAGTGTGTGTTTTTACTTGCCCGTCGGGTGCAAGCTAGAATTAAAGCTGATGGCTCACCAGTTCTTGGCTCCATTGTTTCATTACCGACTGTCCAAATCTAATGTGAACCTGCACTGGCCAGGCGGCTGTGATTGTAGCCATGGCAACTGGCTTTACAATAAGGAAAAGCTTAAATCTTGGGCATCAGCAAAAATCACAATAGAGAACAAATGGTTAGAAATATTTCATCATTTTGAATAAACCATGTTCCATACAATAATGCACTAAAAATTGTGGAATACGCGCTGTCTTTACCAGGAACTAATGCTGCGACTGAACTCGTTTTTTCTACGGTAAATAAAGTGTGGACATCAGAAAAATCACAATTAACGTTGAGACTTTGAAAGTCATTTTATGTGTGAAATATAATTTAACAAATTCTTGTGAAAAATTTCATGACCTTTTAAACAACGACAGCAATCTACTAATAAAGAAAAAATTCACCCAAATGAGAAATACGCCAAAAAATAAAATAATACTATACATAATTTTTTTAATGTATTATATTTGTAAATTGTACTTACATTGAAATTTTAAAAAATATATATTACAATACTGTTTTTGCATTCTATGAAAAGTTTTTTTTTTTTGCTCCATATAGACCAAATTTTTCATCAAGAACCCCCCACCCCCGTCAATGGTGTCCCGCTTTACCAATTGTAAAATCTGGTCACCTTAAGTTGGTCCCGTGTGAGTTTGTCCTTTGTGCTGAATTCCCTCGAGCACCTAGTTTCAAGAGGACATGCCGGCCAAGGCCCTGCGGAGGGCATGGTGCATTCTCCCCATTGACCAACTGGCAGGTGACAGAGCCGGTCAGGCTGTGTCCTCTGTCATGTCCTGGGTGTCCCAGGGAGTCTGAGGGCCCCACTGGAGGATGAAAACGCAGCATCAGTAAGATAAACGCAGCCCTCGGCCTCCGTGTTCTCTCTTCCCCAGGGGAAAACGGAAGATGCTTCAGGATACAGCAGGCGCATGAGCTACCCTAAAGCCAGCCCCACCCTATTTCTGAGCAACAGAGCGCTGGCCATGCTCCACCTCTGCTCTGGGCTCCATCCATCTCTGCCGCTCGCACCCTGCCCAGCGCTCTAACTGACCAGGTGCCCCAGAGGAATAAGGAAGAGCCAGCCCGGGTGGACGGCTCATTCCTTCCCTCCTGCCTGTATGATTGGAGTTACTTTTATATTGGTGGGGAGTCTGGGCCCCCATTCAAATAGCCAGAACTTCAGACCCCCCCAACTTCAATGAGCCCTCCTCAGAAAGAGGGCAGCATCTTAGAACTCAGACCCGTTAAAGCAGAAGCAGGGGGGCTGGTCCCCCCTAGGAATCCGTGACCGACTCACACAATAGGTAAATGTCTATCATCCGTGCAAGCCCCGTGTGAGGCCTTGGGCGAGGGGGGGAGGGGGGGGGTAGCCTGGGCAAGGGAATGGGGGTGTGAGCTAGGGGAACAATAGAATAGCAAGGAGGTGAAAAGGAAGAGAGGGCACCCTGGCCAGCTGACGGAGAGGGGGACCCCACAGAGGAAGGCCAAAGGGAGAGGCCGGTGGCAGGATTCTGGGCTGCGACACAGAGGCCGGGGAGTACTTCTGGCTCTTCTGTTTGCTGGTCTTAAATTTTGACCTCAGTGTTTGCACGCAGAGCCGATGCGAGAGCCCGGAGGCGGCCCCGCCCCTCCCCCCAGCTCTTACAAGATCCCTGCAGCGCGTTCCCGGAAGAGACCTTTACTGTCTTGGCTCCCTTGCCCCGAAGTGGATTTCTGAGAAGCAGCAGCAGCGTTCTGCCTGTGCGGGGCCCAGTGCAGACAGGGTTTCTCAGGCTCCCGACAGACACCTCCCTCCCTCCCTCCTGGGCTGGGCTGTGAGGAGACTTGGGAGGGTCAGGTTTCCAAAGAGAGAAGAGTCCTGAGGGAAATCGGGTGCAAAGATGGCAAATAAATAAATAAGAGACGGCCCATCCATTTACCAAGTACTCTGCTGTTTAACTTTTTATCAGAGCGAAGAGGTGTGACTGTGAGTCCGGGTCTCCCCACCGGGGGGTGGGGGGAGTGGAGGCCGACTGGGTCATGTTCCTGTCATGTGTGTTAGCCACAGGGTCCGGGTAGCAGAGAACATGGAACGTGGAACATTGTAGGCGATTTGGATATTATCTAGTTTCGACGCTCCCGTTTCACAGATGAGAAAACCGAGGCCCAGAGAAGGGATTTGCTCCAAGACTCGGGGTTCGTCAGGGCGAGAGACCACATTGAATAGGTAGCAGATGGCCTGACTCCCCCCGGCCCCCTGAGTCCTGGCTGTGACGGTGTCCAGCGTTTATAGCAAAACTGCAGATGTAGAGTTCAGCTTCCAGATAGCCCCGTTTAAAATAAATACACAGGCCTGACCTGTGGTGGCGCAGTGGATAAAGCGTCGACCTGGGAACACTGAGGTCGCCAGTTCAAATCCCTGCACTGGTCTGGTCAAGGCACATATGGGAGTTGATGCTTCCAGCTCCTCCCCACTTTCTCTCTTTCTCTTTCTCTGTCTCTTCCTCTCTGTCTCCTCTCTAAAATGAATAAAATAAAAATAAATAAATAAATAAATACACAAATAAGTGAAACAGGTGAAGTTAACCTTGCTGGCTTATTTCATCCAGTATGTGAAATCGACAGACTCCCTCTGGACACAGTTGTTGTTTTGTTTGTTTGTTTGTTTGTTCCAGGAGCTCAAAACGTGCTTGCTCTCCGTGCGCTTGGGCTTGGAGGGAGGAGGGGAGGAAGACAGGGAGTGAGGGTCAGACTCTGAATAGCAGCCTTTCCAAGAAACGCGGTCAGCGTGCAAGCCCCGCCAACCACACACATTGCACAGCACGTCCGCGCTTCTCCCCGGGGAGCATGGCCCGCACAGAGCCATCCCCGTAATGAAGCGGTGGGCCGTGATGGACAGTGTCCTAGGCCGCAGCACACAGAGGACTTTGTATCCAGCCACCCATGGCCCTGGTGCTTCCAGCTGACCAGGATGCCTGTGGAGAGCTGGTATGCCAGCTATCTCCTGAGGTGGCCAGAAGTGGGTGGCTGTGCCGTTCCCTGGGAAGAATGCGGGCACAGATGCGGGGGTTGAGGGAAGAAATAGAGGGACTGCCCCTCATTGTAGATTCCAGCTGGCTCATGTGGAACCTCCCAAGCCCCTCGGGGCCAGGGAACTCCATCGTCTTCCAGAGCTCCATCTGGAACTATACCAAGCTCCGGAGTCCCACCTCTTTGCAACGGTCTGGAATGCCATTGCGTTTCCTTGAAAAGCTCCTGCCAGCCCCCTCTGCCTCCACCTTGCCCCCGAGGTGTCCACGGGCATGCCAGGACTGAGTCCTTTCGCTCTGGTCCTCTAAATATGTTTCTGAAGTTGCAGGGGGACTGACTAAGGCTGCTGATAAGGGACAAGTTCCCAAGGTTCACCAAATCCTAAGAGCCAAACTAGTGAGGTTCCCTGTTTTCAGCTGGCCTGAGGCGTGGTCCCCCCGAGTGCCGACTGAGATAGATGCCTTAGGTCAGTGGTAGTGAACCTGGTCCCTACCGCCCCCTAGTGGGCGCTCCAGCTTTCATGGTGGGCGGCAGCGGAGCAACCAAAGTATAAATAAAAAGATAGATTTAACTATAGTAAGTTGTTTTATAAATATTTATTCTGCCAAACTTATTGAAAATCCAACATAAAGTACTTGGTAAGTAATTATTATTATATGCTTTCACTTGCTGTACGTCTGCCGTATAAATTTTATAAAGTAAAGTTACTTCCCTCCTTTATAAATCCCCATGACTGTGGAACAGGTGGGCGGTTAGAAAATGTTACTACTAACAGAGATACGAAAGTGGGCGGTGGGTATAAAATGGTTAACTCCCCCGGCCTTAGAGCAAGGGGGTTAAAAATCTCCCTGGATAAGAAGGAGTCTGTTGGGCCGATGAGATATATTATACTCACTTTGTTAAAGATGGTGCTGCCCACGTGCAAGTTCGTTGATATTAATGTGTGTCACGGGACAGGCTGTGGGCAGGCATGGTCATTATAGCCTAAGACTTAGTTTTAAGAGTGAGCTTTTCCCCACACCCTTGACTGATTGGATGATGTGGGGTGGTGCACTCTCATGAGGAATCCTCCCAGTATGTCTCAAATAAGTGACTTTGTATCAGAGACTTCCTTGTTTGTAGATTGAATTAAGGGTTTGGATTTCTACACTATAAAGTGGGGCAGGCCGGGAGCTTGCTCTCTCTCGGTTCCTGAGGTTAGCATTAGAGAGGAGAGCAGATTAAGGCCACGTGGAGGCCAGGAGAAGCAGCCAAGATGGCAGAGTGCTGAGGAAGAAGCCAGTTTGTGCAGAGTTTGTGTAGAGAGAAGGAGATGGGAAACAGAGGTGAATAAGTCTGGTGAGCTAGAAACCTTTGATTCTAGGAAACTCAGATAAGTCAGTAGCTTTGTGAGCACTGAATGAGTGGGTTTTGGAGCCCAGTGTGTGTTTTTGCTTGCCCGCCGGGTGCAAGCTAGAATTGAAGCTGATGGCTCACCAGTTCTTGGCTCCTGTGTTTCATTACCGACTGTTCAAATCCAACGCGAACCTGCGTGGGTCAGGCGGCTGTGATCCTGACCTCGACTACTGGCTTTACAGAGTCAGAGAACTTTGATTGCACAGAACTGGCTTTTAAATCTACACTGTCCAATACCCCAAGCCGTGGAGCCCCTGAAATGGGTGAGTCCACACTATGAGAGGTGTCCTAAGTGTGAAATATACACCAGATTAACAAAAACAGGGCATGAGGAAAAGGGGGTGAAATACCTCCCTGGAGAAGGGTTACCTTGTTTCCATGTTCAAATGATAATAGCTTAGATCTATTGGATGAAATACAATGTATCGTTAAAATTAGTTTCAAGAATTTCCCTTGGACTTTCAACGGCGACTACTTTCGAATTTAAAATGGCACGGGGCGGCTCCGATTTTATTCCAATCGGACAGCCTTATTCCAGTGGTGTATTTTATTGGGGGGCCCCTTCCTGGATGTAATTCCAACGGTACTGGTGGGAATTTGACCAGCAGTGTGGTGGTTGAGGGCATCAGCACCGGCTGAGGGGTCACTGGGCTCGAGGGACTCCACGCTTGCCCCTGCCCTTCCCCACTCTCCACCCTGAAGGGTGAGACATAAACTTTGGGTGAGGAACCATCACCTAGACCCAGGTCTCTGAGGTGCTCCAAATAAGACATCAGAGGGGAAATCTGGAGTCGGGCACAGTCAGACAAGGGCAGAGCCCCATGACTGCTTATCGCCCTGTAGAAACAGGACATACAACCAAGAGCTGAGCCTCGGGCGTCCTTGTGACGATGGGCTTGATCTGTATCTTGACTCTGGTGGCAGAAGGATGAGCTCACACAAGTGATAAAAATCACAGGGAACTGGCCCTGGCCGATTGGCTCAGTGGTAGAGCATCAGCCAGGTGTGTGGATGTCCCAGGTTTGATTCCCAGTCAGGGCACACAGGATAAGCGCCTGTCTGCTTCTCCACCCCTCCCCCTCTCCTTTCTCTCTCTCTCTCTCTTCCCCTCTTACAGCCAAGGCTCCATTGGAGCAAGTTGACCCTGGGCACTGAGGATGGCTCCATGGCCTCATCTCAGGCACTACCCCCCAGATGGGCAGAGCATTGTCCCCTAGTGGGCTTGCTGGGTGGATCCTTGTTGGGGTGCATGTGGGAATCTGTCTCTCTGCCCCCCCCTCACTGAATTAAAAAGAAAAAAATCACACAGAACTACATACATACACACATGTGCACCCGTGTAACCTCTTACCACTGCATGTGTATCTGCAATTATCTAAATGTAAAAAATGTTTAATTAAAAAAAAAAAACCAAGGCCATACTTGTACACCACGTCCGTGGCAACATTCCCTGCAGTAGTCATGAGAGAGAAGGCACACACGTGTCCACAGATAAACAAAAGGTAGAGGATACATGCTGTGGAATAGTATTCAGCCATGAAAAGGAATTGAATTCCGAGACATGCCACACCGTGGGTGAGTCTGGAAGACGTTATGCCAAGTGAAATAGAGCAGCCGCGAAAGGACAAACGTTGTATGACTCCACTGACATGAGGCTCCCCCCGTCGTCAGTCACAGAGGCAGGAGGAGGGAGAGGGGGGTTGCCCGGGGAAGAGGAAATGGGGGGGAGGGAGAGGTATTTAACCAGTACAGACTTGCCGTTCTACGAGATGGAAAGAAATCGGGGTGCGATGGTGCCGACGGTGACACAGCAGCGGAAGGGTGTTCCATGCGGCTGAAGGAACTGTGCGCTTTCAAATGGCAAAGAGGATCGATTTTATAGATTTATTTTATTAAAATTTTAGGAAATTTTTTTTTCAAAGCAGGGGTTTTTGACTCAAAAGATGAAGGACAGACACTCTGCAACAATTCACCCTGTTCAAGGAGTCAGAACCAACAAACCTACTGAGCACGTACGTCGTAGGAACCGGGATTCATCTTGGGTGGGGGGTTGGGGGGGGGACTGGTAGGAGAAGCTGCCCAGCGTGTCTTTGTCAAACACGCAGAGTGTTGACAGAGGTGTGGGTCACAGCGGCTGCCCGGGTGCCCACCTCTCGCCTCAAGCCCACCGTATACCAACACACATCTCTCGTGCCACCCAAAGATGGCGCTAAACCTTCCAGGACAGTGTTAGCCCCCATCAAAAATATTAATAACAGTGCAGGTCAGGGGGGTGAAAATCCAGCTGGCAAGGTCAGTGGTTGCGGAAAGCAAATCACATCTACTTCGATGTGTGGCAGGCATGGCACGTTGGCATTTGAGGGCGTATTTCTCAGTACCGTCTCCCTAAAGTTACGAGGTTTTTCCCGTATGAATTAAGAGGAGCTGACTTGATGGGTCACCCCAATTGTATAACTGAAGCACCCCTGAGTTTCCTAATTGACAGGAAGGGTGTGAAAGAGCCCGCTGAGGAAAGGATTTCAGGGACACTTCACTGAATCACTCTGGGACATGAGCGGGGAGGGGGGCTGCCAGACTGGGAGTGTCCCCTCCCTCCAGTCATCGGAGAGCACAGATCACAAGAGTCATCTCGGGTTACGGTGTACTCCGGAGGCAGTCTCCCCTCAAATTCACAGAAGGCCGGGTCGGAAGCTCCTGAACTGCCTGGAATGTTTCAGAGTGCCAGACACCTCAGCAACAATTCTCAGCCTCCGGGGCGTTTATTAAGACACACGGTGTCTGGTCTCCCCACCCCCCCAACCTCCACCATGGTTCTCACACGGAACCCTAACCCTCACAGCCGCTCAGGAGGTCTGCCTCTGCCCTTGGCCAAGACCCGTGGATGTCTCAGGATTCCACTCTGTTTATAAAGTTTCCTCAGCCGCCGCTCCCCGAGCCGAGAGATTCAACTGTTTATCAAAAACAGTATTGTTTCCCCTCCTCCTGGTCCTCGAAGTCAAGGGAGATTTTTGTGTGGTGATGCATACATCCCAGAAAGTTTGGTCTGAAAGTTCCTTGAAGCGTGGGTGTGCCCTTAGAACAAGACTGAAGATTCCCTGGACACCCCTCGGGACTCCCTCGGGGCTCATGGACCCCCTTGTTTCCAAGTTTGGGCAGCGGACCACTCACTGTATGGAGCACTTTTAAACTCACAATGCCAACGAGTCTGCAAGTGGAGTCCATTGGATTTGCCGGAGAATCCTGTTCCCGCTCAGTTCAAGATAGCTCTCTCATGATCTAAAATTCTTTCCACAGGGTCACTATCATGTGTCCTCAATAAGTTGGCTGTTCTCTGTGAGAGAGCCCTCTTTGATGTGTTACTGAGTCCGTTAATAATTATTTCATGAACGCCCATGTAACAGATTGTGGCAGTGCCACTGGCTCAAATTCCTCCTCCTCGTGAGGCAAAGGACGTGCCCAGGAGCCTTCGACAGTGATCAGGGTGGCAACTGAAGAGGATGCTACAAGTAGCGTGCGGGTAGGGAAAGAGGGAAGGGCTTACAAGATATTACACCGTTTTCTTTTTGATTTTTAAATTTTATTTAGAAAATGAACGTACACAGGGTGACCTTGATCAATGAGAGTACATCCTATGATTCCGGCTTTTGTAAATAACATACGTAGTATGTGTTCAATCCCACTTCTGTAAATGTAGATGGATGGACGGATTAGATAAATATATAGGTAGATATTCATGAGTATATTTCAATATAGCAAATCCAAAAGGATAGATACAAAATAAAAATGTTCATAAACAATGTCTAAAGCAGTAGGATAACTTTCTTTTTCTTTTAGCTTCTCTGTATATTTTTCTAGGGTAGACATACTATCTGTGGAATCAAGAAAAAAACACAAAAATAAATGTTTTAAAGGACACATTGTGTGGAGAAAAGGGAACCCTTCTGCACTGCTGGTGGGAATGCAGACTGGTGCAGCCACTGTGGAAAACAGTTTGGAGATTCCTCAGAAAATTAAAAATCGAACTGCCTTTTGACCCAGTCATCCCACTTTTAGGAATATACCCTAAGAACACCATAGCACTGTTCGAAAAGAAGAAATGCACCCCCATGTTCGTGGCAGCATTGTTCACAATAGCGAAGATCTGGAACCAGCCCAAGTGTCCGTCAGAAGACGAGTGGATTAAAAAGCTTTGGTACATATATACTATGGAATACTACTCAGCCATAAGAAACGATGACATCGGATCATTTATAACAAAATGGATGTACCTTGATAACATTATACGGAGTGAAATAAGTAAATCAGAAAAAAAGAAAAACTGAGAACAGCACGATTACATACATAGGTGGGACATGAAAGTGAGGGTATGAGACATGGACAAGAGAGTGGTGGTTATGGGATGGGGGGAGGGAGGGAAGAATGGGATAGGGAGGAGGGGAGGGACGCAGGGAAAACCAGATTGAAGGTGACAGAGGACAATTTGACTTTTGGTGATGGGTATGCAACACAATTGAATGATAAGATAACCTGGAGATGTTTTCACTGTACATATGTACCCTGATTTATTGATGTCACCCCATTAGAATTAATAATAATAAAATATATATATAAAAAAAAAAAAAAAGGACACATTGGCTCTAAGATAAGGTGACCGAATTTTAAAATTAGTAAAGCGGGACACCATTGATGGGGGGCGGTGGAGGGGGGTGGGGGGGTTCTTGATTAAAAATTTCGTCTATATGGAGCAAAAAGAAATTTTTCATAGAATGCAAAATTAGTATTGTAATATATGTTTTTGAATTGGGACTTTTTTTTCTTTTTATTTATTTATTTTAGAGAGGAGACACAGAGTGAGAGAGTGAGAGAGAGAAAGAGAGAGAGAGAGAGAGAGAGACAGGGGGGAGGAGCTGGAAGCATCAACTCCCATATGTGCCTTGACCAGACCAGTGCAGGGTTTTGAACTGGCGACCTCAGGGTTCCCAGGTCGACGCTTTATCCACTGCGCCACCACAGGTCAGGCTGAATCGGGACTTTTTAAAAATGCTGTGGGATGTGGGACAAATTGTTAAAAATCAGGACGTCTGGTCACCTTACGGAGTAGATGGCAGTAGGTGTTGGGCACTGAAAGAAACAGATGTGTGAATGCACTTGGGAACGCTGAGCGTCCTGGCTGAGGCTGTGGGTCTCCCTGCACAATATCATAGGCCAACACAAAGGAAAGATGTCAATTACGCATTTTCCCTAAGTGGCTGGGGTTAAAAATATACGCAGCCGACCCTTCCACAACATGAATATTTGAACTGTGAGGGTCCACTTTATACACAGATGTTTTTTCAATAAATACTATAAATGCATTTCCTCTTTCTTATCATTTTATTTCTTTTTCTAAATTTTTGACTGAATGTCTTGCAATGGCACTGGTGAACGTAATTAGACAGGTTTCAGGTGCCCAATTCTACAGCACAGCTCTGGACTGCGAATTGTGTGTTCACCCCCCCCCCACACACACCCAAGTCAAGTCCTCATCCATCACCCTGTGTCCCCACACCCTCCTCCACCCTACCCCCCACCAGCCGTCACCACCCTGCTGTTTGTGTCCCATGAGTTTCTCTCTTACGATTTTCTTAATAACATGTTCTTTTCTCTCGCTTACGTTAATAGAAGAGCACAGTCTAGAACAGTGATGGGCAATCTCTTGAGCTTGGTGTGTCAAAATTCGCCACAAAACTGAGCATCACTCGGGTGGTGTGTCACTTGGAGAAAAACGGCCTCACCGGAAGTCCCAGCACTAGACGCTCTGTGCTGGAGTTCTGTTGTTTTGGCCTCCAGACCTCCGGCACAGAGTGTCTACACTACAGCAAGTGTTTTATCCTCGGCTACTGCACCTGGCCGTGCAGGAGCCGAGGATGAGACGTCCTCGTCCTTCTCGGCATGCGGCCCCATGCTTCTCTGGTATGCGGCCGCATGTCATCGAAAATGGCTACGTGTGTCAGTGCTGACACACGTGTCATAGGCTCACCATCATGGGTCTAGAATATATATATATATATATTTATGACATCCAAAACGTGTTTGTTGTTACTGCTAAGGCTTCCGGTCAACAGTAGGTGATGAGTCGTTAAGTGGTTAAGTGTTGGGGGAAATCAAGTTAGATGTAGATTTTCAAATTCGCAGGGGGGATGGTGCCCCTAACCCCCATGTTGTTCGAGGACTAACTGCACTGTCTAGACAGTGCAGTTATGTGTGTGTGTGTGTGTGTGTGTGTGCAAACTCATCATCTATATGGGTATTTATCAAGGAGCCTTTATGAGCACCGGCGTTGCCAATGTTTATTGTTAGCACGGCAGCCTTGACAACACGAGCCCTGTTACCTGTACCATATCCACCCACCAACACAAATCTAGGTGTGTTGCTCATTCCTGTCGCATCACGCCTAGATATTTATTCTCTTTTCTGATCGGGGTGAGCTTCCCCTTTAAGATGAATGCCTTACGTGGCTGGACTCCGAACGGTAGCACCAGTAATTTCACGTGAAGGAAGTTTTGTAACTTTCGTAATTATTCTATCGTCGTCAGTACTATTCATCGTGTCCATGAGATGATCTCTTTCACAACCTCCTCTTGGAAAATGAGAAAAGCGTCTTCTCTGGCCCTGCCTTCTTGTTCTGTTTGGGGTCAAAGGCTGGAGAAGGGAATAGGAAAAAAACTAAGAGAAGCTAATCTGATTGCCATGAGAAAAAGTGTAATTTACTGAACACTGGGAGGCTGGGGGGTGGAGGTGAGAATGCACAGATTGAGGAAGGGGGTTGAAAGAGCATGAACAGAGAGAGGAGGGAGAAGCAGGGAAGAACCCCAGTGCAGCTGGGAGACTTTTAGGAAAAAAAAAGAAAAGAAAACATGAGAGCAAGAGAGAGAGAGAGAGAGTTGAGGGGCTGTGCCATGTGGGACTTGTAGAGGGAAGGGAAGTAGAGACGTAGGTAGGTGGTCAACATGAATTACAAGAAACGGTGCCGTTTGCTTCCTGTCATCGGGTGACTGTGAGCTCTGTGCCCTGACCTCAGTGGGGCGCCTTCCGTGGGGGAAGCCCAGTGCTCAGGGCTGGGCAGGCAGCGGGGAGAAAGGCGGAGTCTGCCTTCAAGGCGCCGAGTGTAGTTGAGGAGAGAGGACATTACGCACATGAAGTCCTCTGGAAAGTGTGACATCCAGAGGTGCTCCATCCGAGCTCAAGGGGACGCCCAGGGAGGCAGGATCCTGTCTGGAAGCCTGGGCCGGCTTTCTGGAGCACCTGATGAATTAATTCACCTGCATTCCACCACAGGGCTTTCTCTGCGGATTCTTGGTCTGTACGTGCCTCTAGCCCCTCTGCAGAAGGGTGGAATGTCAGTGTTAGGAACAGCCTTCCTAGCCGTGAACCCTAGCACTGGTCTCCTGCTGGAGCCCCTCAAGGTCACATCCGTGCAATGGCATCTCTTGATTACCCTCGGGACAGGGTACTCACTACACCTGAGCTGGGGTTTTAGACTACCCGAGCACCCATCGAGAGGCACCTGGGTTGTAGCACCTGCTTTTGGCGTGAAGAGGCCGCGAAGGCTGAGGAATGACCTTCCCTGCGTCTGGTGGGCTCCGTGTGCCCAGGGCTGCGAGCCCAGAGATGCCAGGGCCTCAGGGGGCATCGCCAATGGTGTCCCCTGATCACAGGCAGTTCCTCCGGCAGCGGGGGCCTCTCAAGGCAGCCGGGCCGCCCGGACGGTCAGAGCAATGCACGCGCCCTCCGCAGTCTGTGCCCCTTCTCGGCCGCGGAGCCTGCGGTACCCGGGCTTTGCCAGGGCCGGGCCCGGCACTGTGCTTTCGTTAGACTTGCTGCTCACCCCGCGTTGGAGAGTTCTCGGGGGTTCTGGGCGCATCTCCCAATGCATCCGAAAGGTCTTGTGAAGATAGGATCTGTGTCTCTATGGAGCTTATAGAACAAAACCCTGATCTATAGTGTCATTCCTGTTTCCCCGGAAAGTCCCATTATCCATATCACTGTCACCTTGAGTCCCAAGTCACCCTGAGCGTGCTTTCTTTCAAACCTCTTTCCCCTGCCCCCCCCCAGCCGAGCCCGCCTTTTCTCAACACCAGTGGCGCTTTGAGACCGCACCTTACCAGGGCTGACCTGCCGTTACCCCGGTACCTGCCTCCCTACAGGTTCCCCGCTTTCCTCTCTGCCGTCCGCCACCCCATTAGCACCCATCTGGGGACTTTTGTCTCATCTATCTGCCTCTGATTTCCTTCAAAGCACATAGTAGAATTCAGTGAAGAAATGAATACACTTTGAGCCCTGCCCTCAAGAAAATAAATCTCATTAAATAAATAAATTAATTAATTAATTAAATTTTTAAAAAGCCTGACCTGTGGTGGCGCAGTGGATAAAGCGTCGACCTGGGAACACTGAGGTCGCCAGTTCAAATCCCTGCACTGGTCTGGTCAAGGCACATATGGGAGTTGATGCTTCCAGCTCCTCCCCCCTTTCTCTCTCTCTCTCTCTCTCTCTCTCTCTCTCTCTCTCTGTGTGTCTCCTCTCTAAAATGAATAAAATAAAAAATAAAGAAAGAAAATAAATCTCATCGTCCATAGGAAGCAAGGAAATGACGAGAAATCACCCCCAACAAGCAGGGGTGCGCCCGCGAGCCGGCGGAGGCAACCCAGAGTGGACAACAGGTGTGCTGTGCATGCTTGATTGTTCGATAAACAAGGTATGCACCCAGTCGGCTTCTTCTTTCTCTGCATGTTAGGCATTGAACCCACACACCAGGTCAGCTCTCTTTTCCTGCCAGACAACAGCTTGGTTTTACAAGACAGTGGAGAGAAATGTTATTATGGAAATCATGGCCGAGGGGGTGGGGTGGGGGGAGGGTGAGGATTTAGAGTCTTCAGAGCCCTCTGTGAGCAAGAAGCATTTGTGCATGTCAGTGACGCGTGGAATGCCTTCTGCAGCTCTTTCTAAAGAAAACCCCCACCTTTTATGGAAAAGATCAGAGACTACAAGGGGCTTCCCTGCGTTCCCGCAGGGAGGTGGGCGTGGGGCTGGAAGTAGACATTACCCTCTTCCCAACTCGTCTCCTTCCTCAACCTGCCCTGGAATGACCCTCTCCTTGCACCTCCCTTTCAAACGACCTATTGGGTACCTCTTTGCTTTCGGACTGTGGCAGGGCACCCCGAGACCTGCTTACCTAGTGCTGGGCAGAAAAAATATATTATGCTCACTTTGTTAAAGATGGCGCTGCCCACGTGCAAGTTTTAAGAGTGAGCTTTTCCCCACACCCTTGACTGATTGGATGGTGTGGGGTGGTGCACTCTCATGAGGAATCCTCCCAGTATGCCTCAGATAAGTGACTTTGTGTCAGAGACTTTCTTGTTTGTAGATTGGATTAAGGGTTTGGATTTCTATACTATAAAGTGGGGCGGGCCGGGAGCTTGCTCTCTCTCGGTTCCTGAGATTAGCATCAGAGAGCAGAGCAGAGAAAGGTCACGTGGAGGAGAGGAGAAGCAGCCAAGATGGCAGTGTGCTGAGGAAGAAGCCAGTTTGTGCAGAGTTTGTGCAGGAGGAGATGGGGAACAGAGGTGAATAAGTCTGGTGAGCTAGAAACCTTTGATTCTAGGAAACTTGGATAAGTCAGTAGCTTTGTGAGCACTGAATGAGTGGGTTTTGGAGCCCAGTGTGTGTTTTTGCTTGCCCGCCGGGTGCAAGCTAGAATTAAAGCTGATGGAACTCACCAGTTCTTGGCTCCGTTGTTTCATTACCGACTGTCCGAATCTAATGCGAACCTGCACTGGCCAGGCTGCTGTGATGGTGGCCTTGGCTACTAGCCTTACACCTAGTGATGACAAACTACTAATCAAGGAGCCCTTGCGATGTCTCACATTGTCCTTACAATGTGGGCCTGGAGTTCCTCAGACCACTTGTCCCTGAACTCAAGGCCCCTGTACGGCTTTCAGTCTCTCCCGCAGTTGAAGCCCACGGGAGTTAAACTCTTCCCTGACTAGATTTCATTATCATTCTGGTGAAGATGTTCCCTCCATTTAAGAAATCTAGGATGGTCCATGGGGGGGGGGGGTTGGATTAATTTTTGTAGCGGCCAATTCTAAGATTACTTCTATGTCAGTAGAAGTATAAAAGTCATATTCATGCTGGTGAAACGGGCTCTTCAGAAGAACAAAACCCTGATCTATAGTGTTCGCCCATTTCTGTGGTGTAAATACTCCCACCATGGTCAGTTTCAAGCTGACAAATCGTAGTGTCATGGAGCTGTCAAGCTGCCCATTGTACATAGAGTCGGACACTTGGTTCTTAATAAACTAAAACAAGAGGGTGCTGCAGCCCCCACATCTACTGAGACTTACTTCTCTGTGAACCAGGCACCGTTTCTGGGTGACCCTGGGACTACCTCATAGCTACTTCTCTGTGGAACGGACCTCTGCGACCCGGACTCCCCATGCACTCGGAGATGGGTAAGACTGCCCACGGCACCTTGGCCAAGCTGCCCAGAGCAGGGGTGCACAATGGGGGCCTTTTCCTGTGGAGGCCAGGAATATTTCATGAGAAAGAAGCCAGAAGGGGAAAAAATATGTCTAAATATCTGGTTTTGCTTCCCACGCCTCGCCCACTCCAAACATTAACTTCATACCAAGCTCCCACTGAACCGGCCCTGCGTCTGTCCGTCCGGGGACCAGAGGCAGCCCCCGGGTGCGTCAGGAAGGGGCGGAGAGGAGCCTATTCCGCACCAGCGCTGGCTGCCTGTCAGCCCCCACAGTCTTGGCCCTAGGCTTCCTGCTTTGGGTTTTTCTTAAGTACGTGATAGAATCCTTTGCACCGGTCATTTCCTAGGGCCCCAAGGGGGATGCGGGGCGGGGGGGGGGTCTGACTTATATTTTCCTTCTATTTTGGTATTTTTTTTTGTTTAAGTAAGAAGAGTGTTCCTTTTAGACTGCTACATTAATTGGTAAATTAAAATGTCTAGCCTTCCTGGCACACCTGCTAGAGGCAACCCAGGAGCAGCAGCACCACAGTTAGGGTTGCAGGTGGGTTTCTGACCCTGGGGGCCTGAGGGAATACCGTTAGCTTTCATGTTGCTCTTTCCTTGTTAGGCTGCATTTGACCTCACAGCAGGGTGAGACTCCGTCCTCCACAAAGACAAAGCCCAGGAGTTCACCTCTCGCTAACCGCTAACCGTTCTGATCACCTGAGAGGCAAGAGAAAAACTTTTCTTTTGTTCTTACCAAGAGGCGCGGAGGCAAGCAGGAGAAAAATTCAGAAAGGCCCTCTGGGCTTACTCTTATCAGAGAGCAAAAGGAATTTTAAAGCTGCTATAATGAAAACAGTTTGATTCAAGCGCACAAATAAACAGACAGATCAATGACCTAAAATAAAGATTCCCGGAAAGAGACTGGAAAACAGAATTACTTAATAAGAAAGGCAAATTTCCAGTCACTGAGGGAAAGGTGCGTCAAGATTATTGGAAAGCCTAGCTAACCATGGGAGTGGGGATGGGGGTGGGGGACGGGGAGAGCCTCCTTCATGTCCTTATAAATTAATTACAGGTAAAAACTATATATTTAAAATGTTATAAAAGTACCAGAAAATAACCTGAAGCAATATTTCCATATAATCTTAGGAAAGAAAGAAGCTTTTTCTAATTAAAAGAAAACTCAGAAGCCGTAAATAAAAATATTGATGAAGTTGACTGTTTAATATTTAAAATGTCATCCATGCAAAAAAAAAAGAAAAAAGCTAAAATGATGTTGTTGGGCAGATAAAATATATTATGCTCACTTTGTTAAAGATGGCGCTGCCCACATGGAAGCCCGTCACCCAGGTGATATTATTTGCCCTTATGCTTGGGATGGGTGTGGGGGAAAGACTGTAATGTAAGCAAGCGGAGTCGTTATAGCCTAAGGCTTAGGGTTTTTTTGGGGTTTTTTTTTTTTTATTCATTTTAGAGAAAAGAGGAGAGAGAGAGAGAAGGTGGGGAGGAGCAGGAAGCATCAACTCCCATATGTGCCTTGACCAGGTGTAAAGCCAGTAGTCGCGGTCTGGATCACAGCCGCCTGACCCACGCAGGTTCGCATTAGATTCGAACAGATGGCAATGAAACACAGGAGCCACAAACTGGTGAGCCATCAGCTTTAATTCTAGCTTGCACCCGGCGGGCAAGCAAAAACACACACTGGGCTCCAAAACCCACACATTCAGTGCTCACAAAGCTACTGACTTATCCGAGTTTCCTAGAATCAAAGGCTTCTAGCTCACCAGACTTATTCACCTCAGTTTCCCATCTCCTCCTGCACAAACTCTTAACAAACTGGCTTCTTCCTCAGCACTCTGCCATCTTGGCTGCTTCTCCTGGCCTTCACGTGGCCTTACTCTGCTCTCCTCTCTAATACTAATCTCAGGAACCAAGAGAGAGAGATCTAGCTACCGGTCCGCCCACTTTATAGCATAGATAATCCAAACCTTTAATCCAATTATACATTCAAGAAAGTCTCTGATACAAAGCCACTCATCTGAGGCATAATGGGATTCCTCAAGAGAGTGCACCACTCTACATCATCCAATCAGTCAAGGGTGTGGGGAAGAGCTTACTCTTAAACTAAGCCTTAGGCTATAATGACCTGACCTGCCTACATTACAGCTTTTCCCCCACAGCCATCTCAAGCATAAGGGCAAATAATATCACCTGGATGACAGGCTTCCATGTGGGCAGCGCCATCTTTAACAAAGTGTGCATAATATATTTCATCTGCCGAACAATCCACCCCTATGCTCACTTTACTACCCACAATTTACACCACTGGCATTCCTGTACAAGGAAATTAGGTACATTACACAAATTACAGCATGACAAATCATACAGTTTCAACAATTACAAAGGTACACACATTTCACCAGTCTCTGAGCACTTTTCCAAAAGCGCATAATATCCTCGGCCTTTTCTCTAGCCATGGGAAAAGCTTCCCGGGGCAGGAGGGCCTCCAGCAAAGCCACCCCCACCCCCATCAGGGTATTTTACATTGTCCAAAATCCATAAGTCCATTCAACAAAGGAGCCTGTGCCCATCCGGTCATAGTCCAGGAAATCAGTCCACACACATAGGGCTTTAGCCTCCCCCCTCATTCCTGCCATCATGGCAAGTCTCACACTGTCCCACAAAGGAGCACGTGGCCATGGCAGTCAGCACTTCCATCTCTGCTCTGGGGAGCACGATGGCATCCACCCCTATGTCCCAAAATCGCAGACTTACCAGGAGCGTAGCTACTCCTTGCTGCTGGGCTCTCACCTTCTGGAGGCTGCGGATCACAATTCCAGCTTGATTATCCTCATCTTCCAAAGAGGAACTGAAAACACCAGCTCCTGCAGCTGGGCTTGATCTCCAGACCACCGCTGCCTTCTGCTCAGCAGACCTTGCAGCTCCAACCCCGACATCAGCCCCGGTCCTGGCCTCAGCTCCGGCCCCGGCCTCAACCCCGGCCTCATGCTGCTGCTGGCTCTCCACAACATCCAGGGCAATCTCCAACTCACGAACCTGTGATTCCTTCTCCAGCGTCTGCTCCATTACCAGGTGAATCTCGCAAACCTGGTCAGCCTCCTCCTCCAGCGCTTCCTTCAGCTCCAGGGTCAGCATCTGTTTCTCCCACGTTTCCTCCAGCTCCTTCCGCTGCTCAGCCTGCAGGTCCTGGGCAGCCTCTTCCATAGAGTTCTCGGTTTCCTCACGCATGACTGTAAAAATCAGCCAGCCTACAGTCCCCCCAAAAAAGCTATGGGAAACCAAAACAGCAACCATTCCTCTACTCCACCACTCAAAGGTGGTGGTGCCTCCATGCCGATCTGTATCGAATCCTGCCATAGACTACGCCAAATGTAAAGCCAGTAGTCAAGGCCACCATCACAGCAGCCTGACCCACGCAGGTTCGCATTAGATTCGAACAGATGGCAATGAAACACAGGAGCCACAAACTGGTGAGCCATCAGCTTTAATTCTAGCTTGCACCCGGCGGGCAAGCAAAAACACACACTGGGCTCCAAAACCCACACATTCAGTGCTCACAAAGCTACTGACTTATCCGAGTTTCCTAGAATCAAAGGCTTCTAGCTCACCAGACTTATTCACCTCAGTTTCCCATCTCCTCCTGCACAAACTCTTAACAAACTGGCTTCTTCCTCAGCACTCTGCCATCTTGGCTGCTTCTCCTGGCCTTCACGTGGCCTTACTCTGCTCTCCTCTCTAATACTAATCTCAGGAACCAAGAGAGAGAGATCTAGCTACCGGTCCGCCCACTTTATAGCATAGATAATCCAAACCTTTAATCCAATTATACATTCAAGAAAGTCTCTGATACAAAGCCACTCATCTGAGGCATAATGGGATTCCTCAAGAGAGTGCACCACTCTACATCATCCAATCAGTCAAGGGTGTGGGGAAGAGCTTACTCTTAAACTAAGCCTTAGGCTATAATGACCTGACCTGCCTACATTACAGCTTTTCCCCCACAGCCATCTCAAGCATAAGGGCAAATAATATCACCTGGATGACAGGCTTCCATGTGGGCAGCGCCATCTTTAACAAAGTGTGCATAATATATTTCATCTGCCGAACACCAGGTAAGCCCTGGGCTTTGAACCTGCAACCTCAGCATTCCAGGGCAACACTTTATCCACTGCGCCACTACACAAGGCTTAGTTTTAAGAGTAAGCTTTTCCCCACACCCTTGACTGATTGGATGATGTGGGGTGGTGCACTCTCATGAGGAATCCTCCCATTATGCCTCAGATAAGTGACTTTGTATCAGAGACTGTCTTGTTTGTAGATTGGATTAAAGGTTTGGATTCTACACTATAGAGTGGGGCAGGCCGGGGAGCTTGCTCTCTCGGTTCCTGAGGTTAGTATTAGAGAGGAGAGCAGATTAAGGCCACGTGAAGGAGAAGCAGCCAAGATGGCAGAGTGCTGAGGAAGAAGCCAGTTTGTTAAGAGTTTGTGCAGGAGGAGATGGGGAACAGAGGTGAATAAGTCTGGTGAGCTAGAAACCTTTGATTCTAGGAAACTCGGATAAGTCAGTAGCTTTGTGAGCACTGAATGAGTGGGTTTTGGAGCCCAGTGTGTGTTTTTGCTTGCCCGCCGGGTGCAAGCTAGAATTAAAGCTGATGGCTCACCAGTTCTTGGCTCCGTTGTTACATTACCGACTGTCCGAATCAAATGTGAACCTGCATGAGTCAGGCGGCTGTGATGGTGGCCTTGGCCACTGGCTTTACAATTACTAAATGAAAAAAGCAAGGGGTGGAACATGTGTGTCATATAACATGAGCGTGTGTGTGTGTGTGTGTGTGTGTGTATGTGTGTATGTGCACGCATGCACATACTTGTGATATTCATTCAACAAAACCGTACTGAGAACCTACCATGTGCCAGGAACAGTTCTAAGCCCAGAGGTCACAGCAGTGAACAAAACAGACAAATATTCTGCTTTCATGAACTTACAGTCTCACAGGAGAAAAACAGTAAGTGATAAGTAAGTTGTGTAGTAGGTCGTAGGTCATATTAACCAGTAGTTGTTGGTGCCAGCTCAACACCAAAAGGAATTCCAATCTGAGGGGTGTTGAAGAAGGAAATTTTATTCAGTGCAAAACCGCCCCACTGTGACACAGTATGGCTGTAAAAACAGCATTGCTGTAAGGTGGCCCCAGGGCCAGGTCACTCTCCAGACAGACAGCTCTGCTCTCCTCCTCCATGGTCTTCAGAGTTTCAGCGGGGGGAGACACAGCCTTCCAATTTGGTGGAATGGGAAAGGGCGCTCTCAGAGCCAGAGGGAGCTGGCCTTTATAGACAGAAGTCCCTGCCCCTATTCCCTGATTGGTCCATCCTCATGTAAATGAAGGCTCTAAATGCTACTGGATTGATTGGCCCAAAAGTCACGTTCCTGATTGGTCAGAATAAAGCTACTTTGATTGGTCAGAATGCGCAGCTCTGACTGGATGGGGAAAGCCTCAGTCCTATTGGTTAAAATAGGATTCCAGAAACCTATTCATAAGGGCTGCCTCAGCCTACAGAAACACAGTGCAGACTTCTCCCTAAAGTGCAGTTGGCAGGAGAAGCCTCTGTGTAGAAATGACTGTTAGGCTGGGTTTTTGGTGGGGGGGGGGGGGGCTTGTTGTTTATTTTTGTTTTTTTGTTTTAATTTGAGCCCAGTTAGCCACCAGGAGCCCTTCTTAGTAGGTGTCTTCTTTTTCCGGGGTCACAGCCACAGGGTGGAAAGTGATATGAAGAAGGGAGACAGGAGGACAAGGAGATTGTTACTAGAATTAGAGGGGTGATCACATCGCATGCTATACAAATGTCATTCACTGTATAGAACACCTGGAACTCATATAATATTGTATACCACCACTTATACTTGGAAGTTTTTTTTTTAAATCAGAGAAGAGACTTGTGGACTTCCGGTCAAAATAGCGGCTTAGGTCAATGTGGTACGTGCATCCTCCCACGACCACTTCAGAATTACAACTAATCTACAGAACAACCATTATTCAGACCACCTGAAATCTAGCTGAATGGAAATCTTACAAACAGAGGTATAAAGAAGAAGTTGGCCCTGGCCAGGTAGCTCCATTAGAGTATTATCTCAACACACCAAGTTTACAGGTTCAATCCTGGTTTAGAGAATAATTTGCCAACAAATAAAGGCTGCACTTTCATAAGTTTGCTGGCAGTGATTCAGGTGATAAGAGATGAAGTTGCAGACGGAGGTGTTGAAGGTGGTGTGTTGTCATGGTGATGGTGTTGGTGGTAATGATGGGGTTGAAGATGGAGACGGTGTTGGTGGTGCTTCTGTGTGTGTTCTGTTCAAGAGCTACCAATTCTTGGGCATCAGAAGGCATAATTTCCCCCGCATCCTGGCAACGGGACCCCAGAGAGAACCAGACAAAAGCTCTCGGTTCTGCTGAGCTTTCCCGAAGCACCAAGTGCACTGTGTTCTGTGGAGTACTGCAGAGTCTCTTCGGGCCGGGAGAACCAAACCACGTTTTATGAGTGAGGCAGTAACAGTTTTGCCTGTGACGGAGAAAAGAGCGAGGCTGTCTACAGGAGAAAAGGAGGCAGGGCTGTGGCTCCAATGTCTGCACAAGTAAGGGGAAGGGGACCCGGACTCTGAGTCCCTGCAGATGTCCTGAGAGTCCTGTCAGAGGGGGGGCTGGCCAGCACCAGGGAACGGAATTCAGATTTACACTTGTGGGCTTCCACAAGCCAGTGCCATTGACTCCACTGTACTTCCGCCATCCCCAAGCCTTCGGGGCAGACGTGTGGACTGTTATACTAGCCCGGCTATGCTTTGGCAAGCTGCAGGGGAACCCGGGGACTCAGTGGAGCAGTGACCTGGGACCCTGAAGCAACTGTTTTTGGAGAGAACTGATGGCTGGGCTGACAGGTGACCGACCGGGAGGATGGCTTTGCGGACTATGCAAGCACCCCTCAGAGCTTCCCAGAAATAGAAAGTATCTGGGGACTCCCCACTGTCCTCAGCATAGAGGCTCAGACTCTGAAGATCTGTGCTGGGAAGGGGTCTGCTTCTCCTCAAGTTAGCATGGGCACTTAGACTTTAGGGAGCCTGAGTTTATTTTTAAAAAAAAATCGTTTCATCTTGCAATGAGAACAAAATAAAAACCAGTACAGGTGGAAAGGAAGGGGAAGGGAAGAGGGGAGGGAGATGGGTGGAGAGAGGAGGACTCTGGAGATCAACCCGCAGACGGAGGAAGGAGAGGCGCAGGAGCAAGGTCAAGGGCAAGCCAAGCAGGTCGTGACAGAGCAGCGTTTTCCCCCTGGACTGAGATGCACCCCACGCCCCAGGCCACAGAGAAGCCTACAAACCCCGGACTTGCTGGCGGGAAGCAGGGACTGCCTGCCCGTCACAGAGCAGCACTGGTAAGCCAGAGCGAGACGTTGTTTTTTTTTTTGCTCCGGAGACCTGGACAAGTTGAGGTGAGGCTCAGTTGGCCAGGGGCCAGCGCCAAGGCTTGAATCTGGCCCTGGCCTCAAGTCTGGTGAGAAGAATAAAGGGACCCCGCAGCCTCCTTTGAAGCAGCCCGGCCCCCTCCTCCAGAACAGAGAGGCCCACAGGAAACCAGCGTCCTGGCACAAGCGGAGACCCACAGGCAGGCCTGGCCTCTGTGTGTTGTTGCAAGGGGACGGGAGGGAGAGGCCCGGCCCTGCCGCATGCCTGGGCCAGGTGACAGACAGCTCCATGGTGCTGTGGAAACAAACAGGAAAGTCGGAGCCAAGCAGAAACTGAAGGCAGCTTTGCGAAGTTTCAAAGAACTTACCCGGCCGCTGAAACTCTGCTTGGCCAATGCTCCACCGTGACCTCACTCCTTTTTACGAGCAGCTGTCCTGACCGTCACCCGGCTGCCATCCATAATTCCTCTTTCATGAGGCTGAAGGGCATGTGCCACAAGCCCAAAGCAAATGCCCTCTCGCGGGGCCCGGGGAGGCTGCTGCTTTGTGACATGTGTCCCCCGTTGCAACTGGGTCACGTGGTTGCCCCAGGTCTCTGGTGGCCAGCTACAAGCCTGTGGGTCTGCGGTGCTTGTGGCTGGGCCCCAGGGCATCTTTGTCAGGTGCCCATTGGCATGGCCATGCATAGGGGAATGAGAGACGTTGAGTCTGTGACTTTTTTGTCCCTTTGGATAAAAGCCAGAGGAAAACATAAATATGTAATCGACTTGGAATTTCATCAGACAGGCATGGACAGGAGGTTAGAAGAGCTGGCTAGATGTTAAGGTTTAAAAGACTCGAACCCCTTTTCCTTCGATGTCTCCAGTACCCCCACTAAGGAAGGGCACATCAGAGGGGTGCTTGCAGATCCTTTATTTGAATTGGACTGTCAGGACAAGAAGGCACTCTAGCTATGTGCCAGATTGCGGACAAGGAAGGCTCTCTCTCTTGGAATGTGACAGCGAGTGTGACGGACCTTGTCCGGGTCTTGTGACACTTTCAGCGCCCCATCCTTGCTCCACTGGCCGGCCGCACAGGGAGAACTGGCCCTGGGTGACCATGCCCCACAAAGGGAGACATCTGAGAACGCCACTTCGCAGCAGAAGGCAGCGTGGCTGAGCCCGCGGGTCAGCAGCCAGCGGCTGGCCGCCTCTGCTCCACTTGGGGACCCACCGGGGAGGGCTTCCCCTGATGGAACCAAGCGGGAGGAATCAGAGGGGCCCTGGGTATCGGGGACGCCGCCTGGCTTCCTGTCCTCGAGAGGCCTGCTTACTTCAGCGTCGGCTGGTCCCCTCTGTAAGCGAGGGCAGAAACCCGTGGACGCTGGTATAAATGCGCAGTGGCTCTAACATGCCGCAGGGCAGGCGGACAGCCTGGCGCGCTCGGGCGAGCTGCCTTCCAGCTGCAACTTTCTCTGGTACTAACTTTTCTCTCCCCCAAATCCTCGCACACACGCGCACACACACGCGCACACATGCACACACACACGCACACACACACATGCACACACACGCACACATGCACACACGCACACACACACGCACACACACTCACGCACACACATGCACACGCACACACATGCACGCACACGCACGCACGCACACACGCACACGCGCACGCACACACATGCACACACACGCACATGCACGCACGCACATGCATGCACGCACACGCACATGCACGCACACGCACGTGCACACACGCACACACATGCACACACGTACACACATGCACACGCACGCATGCACACATGCACATGCACACACACGCACACATGCACACACCGCCACACTGGCAGAGGTACAGCCCTGGTCCCACCGGGGTGGGTTTCCCACTTGCCTGAGTGTTGTAGCCTCTCACATCACTCTGTCCACCCAAACTAGTGGAATGTTCTGGGCAGCTGAGCAGTGGGACCTGCAGGGTAAGTGCCCTGGGGCCGCGTGCCACGCCGGGTGGCCGTGTTTCCTAGAAAGTTCTCGGGCCGGGTGGGAGCTGTGATAGGCCCCCAACACAGAGCCTGGGAGAAGAGATAGAGGTCTCTACACCGAGTCCAATGTCCTTTCCGTGACACAGTCTATCCTTCCCTGTCCCATATGGAAATCGGATCACAGTCAGGATCAAGGTAGAGAATATGGGGTGACCGTGGGTTCCCTGTTGGCCCGGCCTGCCCTTCTCACCCCTCCCCCCACATTCCAGAGGAAGCCCACACATATGCTCAGTACCAGGGACAGGCGTGGCCCAGCTGTGCCTGCAGGTTTAGGGTGTTGTTGTGGCATTTCCAAGTACCTGCGTAGCTGGCTGCAGCTGTGGGTCCCCAGTAAGAGATGGGTGTGGGGCAGAGGAGAGTGGAGGAGGAGAAAGAAGGAGAATTGGCTGATTCCCTGACACACACACAAGCCCAAGGACGAGCGTCAGACTGGGCTCTGAGCACATCGAGTCAATGAAGCTGAAGATCCCGCTTCCTTGCCTCCCAGTCTCTCCTTCCGTCCCGTCTGGCACTGGCCAAGCCCAGGCTCCAGAAGTGCGCCCATCGGCAGGGAGAGGCGGGGATCCCTCGAGCTTGTAGGAGAGAATGTCTCAGCCACGGCTGGAAAGAACCATGCTGCTCCTCAGAGGGGGACACACATCTCCCAAAGCCCTTCTATGGTTTCGTTTTGTTTTGAGAGAGAGAGAGAGAGAAAGAGGAGCAGGAAGCATCAACTCCCACACGTGCCTTGACCGGGCCAGCCCGGGGTTACGAACCGGCGACCTCGGCGCTCCAGGTTGATGCTTTTATCCACTGTGTCACCCCCACCCCAGGTCAGGCTTTGCGGTCTTTTTATCGCCTGTGTGACACAGAGCTGAAATTCCTGCTCCTGGTTTTGTCCCCACGGACACACGTTTAGTCCCCGGCTGGGACTCCTGTGTCGTATCCCCTGTTCCTTGAGACTTTTTGGCTATAGCTCTGAGGACCCCCATCAAGGACCAAGGGTCACCCTCCCCCCCCTTTCAGGATACCCGCGTCACCCTCCTGATCCTACAGGACAAGACTTAGGGTTCTGTAAGGCAGCCGTGCTCCCTACAGCAGGAGCCGAGCCCGCCAAAGGAGGAACAGGACTCGCTGAACACGCTGCACTGGCCACGTGTGCTCCTGATAAAGTCCACGGCGCTCGCAGCCCCCACCCCCGCTCGGGTCCCACCTCTGCCTCCTACCCCAGGAGGGGCTCCCAGGCCAGCCCACGCCCCTGGCTCGCACCGTCCTGCACCGGCGGGCGTCCTTGTTCATGCAGTTACCTCCTGGAAGATTTCCCTGCAGCCTCTTATCTGTCAGAGCAGCCTAACCTGCCTCACAATGCGCTCCCGGGCCATGGAGCCAGGGATGCGGCACGGCGTGGGACGGTCTGATGTCCTGACCATCCTGCCAGCGCAGGAATCAGGAATGACTGGCAGGCTCAGTCACGTCTCTGAGCTTCAACATCCCCCGTGCCAGCAGCAGCGTAGAATCGGCAAGTAGGGAAAATACCATGTTGTGCACGGCAGCCAGGGAATGTTTTCAAAACACAGCTCCTCGGTGTGTCAGAACGGGGAGGCCTCAGTCACAGAGCCGCATGGCAGGCCCACAAAGTGTCCCGGTGTTTCCTAAACCCACTGACCGCAGCAGGGGACTCATAGAAGCACCTCCCCCGACAGACAGAAGATTCCAGATGCTGAGGAGATGAAGAAGAAGGGGGTATGGACTGCGGCTGAACATCAGAGAGGGCGAGCTCCCTATTCGAGACGAACGTGCAATGTATTCAGAGTAACCTGAGACCACCCCTGCCACCCCCCTCCTCCGCCAGGCCCCTCCCGCTTGGACAGGCAGATAGGTTACACCAGGAATAATCCACATTCCATCCCGGGCCCTGCCTGCTTGAGCTGGACTGCTCCTGGCCCTGGAAGGGTCCCATGCTCATTCTGGGAGGACCAGAAATGCCTCTTGGGTTCTCATGAACACAGCTGGTCCTGCAGAGTGTCCCCTGGGTTCTACCACACACAGGGCCGGGGCTTCTGCCCCCTGGGACGTGGTCAAACCAAGGCGCTCTCTTCCCAACTTTTTGTTGGCTCTTCAGGGCCTTCCAGGCTGTTAGCAAAAGGGCCCTTTAAGAATTTGACTCATGAGACCCCCCACCCCACCCCCACCCGACCTCCATGGAGCTCAAGGACTTCCTCGGACCAGGAGACAGTCTAAGCAGCAGACATCCCAGGTGACTCAAGATCAACCCTCTTCCCCAGTGACCAAACTTCCATTACTGGGGTCAGCAGCTGACCTTGTCCAACTGCTTCTCTCCCCTCCATTCCTCATGCAAACGTGGCGCAGCCTGGGAACCCCGCTTGGGTTTGAACAGGGTCCCATATTCCAAATAGAATCAGACTTTTTATTTTCTTTAAATTGGCTCAGGAGGCCATGAACCTGAACAGCAGCCATGGAGGCAACCAAGCCTCATGACTTGGTTCTTCTAAGAGGCTGAGAATCAATCTAAACAACACTATTTATAAAAACACTCATTTAAATGTAGAGACTAAGCATTGTCATAAAAAAATCATTAAATGCCTAGAAATTTAATTTAAAAATAAAAGAAAACCTATCATTTCTCTAAACCTCACAGGGATTGGAAGAAATAATTCCAAATGCCTGCAAACTCGAATACTCGGAGAGGCTCTTATAACCCATCGCTTCCTAAAGCTACTCTGGCTGTAAACTTCTGTGAAAGGGTAGAAGAGATAAAAAAAATTTTGCTAGAGGAATTGATCAGCGACCTCCGTGTTTACAAATGCTTGATGCACACAAAAACCAGTTCACCTGGATTAGCTGGAAACCACCTATATTTTCTCAAGAATTGATTCTGGCCAAGAGCTGAGAGTGCTGGCATAGCTCTGGGATTCCTGATTTGCTCAGCTGTCTCAACACACCTCCCGGGAACCAGAGCCGAATACAGCAGTTCCCACTGGAATACAGCAGTTCCCACCGGACTCCGGGAGGGAGAGAATGACCCTGTAGGGCAAATCTAACTTCCTCAAATGGCCGTTGATAGCGACTAGCACGTTCCGTCCTCTCCAACCCTGACGGAAGCAGGAGAGGGATTAACCGCTTCAGAAATGTCAACACAGACACTCAGGTGTGTGGGGGGGGGGGGCGGGGGTCAAAGGAGAGAGAAGCTGCCGTGGAGCCATGCTCAGAAGACAAACCCAAATCGGAGAGCAGCTGGTTCTGTCCATCACAACCAGACCCCTTGATGTCTAAAGACAGAGCTTGTTGCTTGGACGCCAAGTTGTTTAGCAATCTTTGCTTTGGGGCCAATGGGAACAACTCAGAGCATGAGCAGACCGGTTCTGGCTGGCATCCGACAGATAAAGAGCAGAGGTCCAGTCATGAATCTCTTCCCCACCAGCTCTGCTCCGCAAGGTAGACCTTAAAGAAGCATGTGAGGGGCATGACTAGGCGCAGCGGATAGAGCGTCGGACTGGGATGCGGAGGACCCAGGTTCAAGACCCCAAGCTCGCCAGCTTGAGTGCAGCCCATCTGGCTTGAGCAAAAGCTCGCCAGCTTGGACACAAGGTCGCTGGCTCCAGCAAGGGGTGGCTCGGTCTGCTGAAGGCCCGCGGTCAAGGCACATGTGAGAAAGCAATCAATGAACAACTAAGGTATTACAACGAAGAATTGATGCTTCTCACCTCTCTCCGTTCCTGTCTGTCCCTGTCTATCCTTCTCTCTGACTCTCTCTCTGTCCCAGTAAAAAAGAAGAAGAAGAAGAAGAAGAAGCATGTGGGGGGCGGTGAGAGTGGGGGCTGGCTGGTTGGCTCAGCCTTAGAGCATCATCCTCAGCATGTGGAAGTCCCATGTTCAATTCCAGGTTAGGGCACACAGGAGAAGCATCCATCTGCTTCTACACCCTTCCCCCTCCCCTTCTCACTATCTCCCTCTCCCACAGTCATGGCTCCAATGGTTTGAGCAAGTTGGCCCCCGGCGCTGAGGATGGTTCCATGACCTCCTTGCCTCAGGTGCTGAGATGGCCCGGTTGCCAAGCAATGGAGCAGTGGCCCCAGATGGGCAGAGCATCACCCCTGTAGGGAGCTTGCCGAGCGGATCCTGGTCAGAGCGCATGTGGGAGTCTGTCTCTCTGCCTCCTTGACTCCCCACTTCTCACTTAATTTAAAGAGAGAGAGAGAGAAGCACGGGGGGGGGGGGTGTCCTCCACTGCTTAGCAGGGGCCACGCAAGTTCTCACTGCCACTTTGTAAACCCTCCGAGACAAAACACATTCCAACACCAGGCACAGATGCCTCGTGGAGGAGCAAGGTGGGGTCACGAGGAACCCCACCATGCTGGTTCTTAAGCTAATGCTCTCTTGGCTTCAAGTTCCCTCTCTGAGACGCTGGCTTAGGGGTTTGGCAAACCACATTCCTGCCTTCCTCCCTGATAGGCTCCGCCCGTCCAGGGTGGACAGGGAGCCTAGGAGGTCCGCAGGAGGAGGAAGCTACTCCTCTTTAGTATACTTCCCGCTCGTCTCTGTTGGCTTCTTGTCCCTGTCTGTTTCCCTTAGCAACGCTTCTCATTCACTCAGAAACCGTCAATCCTCCCAGAAGCATTTGAGCCGTTTCGCTTTTTGTTTTCCCAACACTCACCGAATCAACCTCAGCCAAGTCCGCAGCACCTCCAAGGAAGAGGAGGAGGAGGAGGAGGAGGAGGAGGAGAGGGTCCCCTCCCCACGGGGGCTCCCCTCTGAGCTCCAAGACACCAGCACCAGCTAAGGAATCCTCTTCCCCCTCCTCAGAAATCTGAGACTCAGCCTACCTGTCCCTTCTCCGAATGCCTCCTCACTTGCAAGTCCAGCCTAGGAAGTCCAGTATCTTCCCTCTGGTCCTCGCACCCTGCCCCTGGCCCGGGAGAGGTCGCACCCATAGGAAGCAGGTACCTGCGGGTGCTTCCCACGGGTACCACCTCCATTTGATCACTTTGCGTTCTCTTCTCCCTTTTCCGTTAGTTCCCGGGTCAGTAATTCTTTCTATCAAGTTATCTCGGATACGATAACTGGCGGGACTTCTGTCTCCTGTCCGGACCCAGAGTGATTCGCCCACAGAGAGGTCCTATGTCCCTAGCGTGGGAGCCACAGCTCGGGGCACCCAGCCCCGTCATCTGGATGGGGCGTAGCCACATCCACCCGGCCACCCACGGCCCGCGGTCTGGTCTGCACGATGTCAAGGGCGTAGTGAGCTGTGACACAGGACGCTTCATTGCGCTATGTTCTTGGGGGGGACGCCCTGCAGGGACTCCTTGCTAAAGGGGAGCCTGGTTTGGTTTTCCTCGCCCGCCAGACGCGCGCTGTGCGGCGGCGGCGGCGGCGGCAGCCTCGTGGCAGGTGATCGCGCGAAGATGACCTTGTTATAGTTGGTCGTGGGGCCGTCTCTGGCATCCGTGTGAGAGCGTGGGACCTCTGGGAACGCGGGGGGACTGGCGGCCCACGCAGAGAAAGAGCCCCACTCCGATAACCTGGCTTCTGACTTCTTGTCCTTGAAAGTCATTCTGCCAGAGCTCTTGGAGGACTTCTTCCTCCGCAGCAGGATGACGCTGGAGGACTCGGCCTGCGTGGGCGCGGGCAGACTTTCCTCGAGAGCGCGTGCGAACCCCAGTTCTCTAGTTCTGATGTCCTCCATGAGTAGCTCCACCGTCGGGGACACGTAGGTGACGTAGGCTGGCCAAGGGTCGTGCGTTTCAATCAGTTTCAAAGGCAGCCCAATGTTCCCCGTGGCCTCTACCAGCAGAGAGAAAGAGGCGACTCAGAGGCTCTGCCCACGGCCACTCTGTCGGTGCGTCAAAGGGAAGGGAGGGTGTGGGAACGGCACTTGGAATCTCTCCTGATTATGGAGATTAGGGCCCAGCGCCGCCCCACACCTGTATCTCGGTGGGAATAAAACCCGATCCGGACTCCGGAAACGGAACGGCATGCCCTCGCGTGGATTCGTTCAAGGGCGGTGTGGTCGTGAGGACTAGGGACCTTGGAGGCAAGCAGGTGTGGTTTCAGATCTCCCTCTGACGACCAGCTGTGTTATCTCTGAACTTCTGGTTTTCACCAATAAAATTTTAAAAAATAAACAAAAAAAAAACCATTGCCATGAGGCCCTGGTGAGGGTTCCATGGAGTGACGTTATTTTAAGGACCTGGAACAGTACTGCTCGGGGTCTGAACCCATGGGCCGCGTGCTCGTGGACCGCTTGACTTCAAATTCCTTCTCCTGCTCCCCAGACAGCCGTGAACCCCGAGCAAATGTCTTTCTTCATCCTTCTAAATCCGCGACTGCCTCACGGGTGGAGAGCGATTAGACTGAGGTCCGCTCAGTAAGGGCTTTCTTGCGGGTTAAAGGAAATCATTTCCGCGGAGCTTTGAGCACAGAGCCTAGCCTGTCCTCATCAGACTCTAAACACTCTGGCCGTGTCCCCCCGGCCGGCACTGTTTCATTCCGGCCCTGTCACACCTTAGATGGAGTATTACCTGCGTTCCACAGCAGATGACACCAAGGATGACCGGCTTGCACAACGAGCACACAGTAGGTCTGAACTCCGGTCTAATGAGCTCAAACCTCCTCCGTCAGGTGTTTACCGTAGCTGCTGGCTCGGCGATTGGGGGGATTGGGGATTGGAGCACTTTACTAGGAGTTCTAGCCATCAGTGTATCGAGCAGCCTGCCTCTGGGTAGATGGAGAGTAAAATCCTGGGCAGGCTCGTCCTTCCTGCTTCCCTCCCATCTGGCAGAGGAGGCCTCAAAATGTCTCTGCTGTCCCTTAGAACATTCCCGTGTTTTCTCCAAGAGTACACACATCCCTTGGTTTTCTCTGTCTCTGGTCATTTCAGTAGGTGTCCAGGAAGCGACCTGAAGTCTTGGCGGGAGGCCCGGTCCGTGGGATCATCGAGAGAAGGTGCAGGTGCCGCAGTTACGCCCAGGCTGCCGCGTGCGTGCGTGGGTGTCCGGGAGCCGCAGCGCACCGGGGGGGACGGGTCTGTCAGGAGGGAGCGTGTTGTGAAAGGCTCCGTTTACCTGCAGGAGCCTCTGTCCCACCCTGGGAAGAAGGTCAGATGTGCGGCATCACCTCCCGCGAGAAAATGCACGTCAAAGCTTCAAGGCACGGACTTGACTGGTCATCAAGGGCAAGAGGGGGCAGAAGGTCAGGGCGTCTGCTCCGATCCGGCAGTGGGGAAGCTGAAACCGTCTGGGACAAAATGAGCGACCAGCCTCCAGCCTCTCCCCACGCCGGGGTGAGGCGAGCAGCTCCCCACCCCACCCCACCCCTGCGCCCCATGGTCGTTGCTACGCCCCAAGTCCTCCGACTGCCGCCAGCCCCACCTTAGTAGGCGCTCCCCTGGCTGAGGCTCTGAACCCTACCTCCGTGTGTCCTCACGTTTCTTGCATCAGTCTCCCGGCTCATGGTTAGGGGGTCCTTTACGTTATGGGTCCACGTACCTTTGGGAAAATATGTTCGTTAGCTAGAGCCTCCCCAAAGTGACCGAAGAAGGAAGTGACCACGGCCATCCTGGAACCCCAAGTGGAAGGGTCTCTGCATGTGGCCCGAGGACCCCGGCCTTTGGAGAGGAAGACATGCCTTCGAGGGAGCAGGGGACAGCCCAGGGAGCCCAGCAGAGGAGACCCTACCAGCCCCTAGGCCTTCTGCTGTCTGGTCTCTGAGCTTTCGAGAGCTTCGCGCCGGGCAGGCCAGGGGTCTGTATGGAGAATGGATCGTAGGAAAAAATGCAGAGAACAAGGTCTCCACTTCAAAACCAGGCCACCTTCTCTCCCAGGGTCCAAGTGTCACCAGGCTCCTGCCCTCTGGGCTGCAGGGGTCACCTTCTGGGCCCAGCACGGGCCCACACAGGGACGTTTCCATCTCTGCATGGCCATGCATGTGGGCAATTGGACAGACACTGTCATCTGCTGGCTCTTGACCTTGGGGTGTATTGACCTGAGGGGCTTGTTATCACACAGACCTCTGGACCCCGCCTCCAGAGCTGCTGATTCAACATGGCTTTATGATTCATTACCCAGTGATAGGAAACAGACCCAGGACGCCTTCCCAGTTCCTTCCCAGTTCTAGAACTGAAAAGGGCCCATCTAAGAATGTTTATTCAAGAATCCACCCTTTAATCTGTTCGGTGTGGCCTTCTCTGCGGCCTTTGACTATTGCAAAGTGTCTGTGGCATCGCCGTTGTCCCCGGCCGGCCATTGCCCAATGGAAGCATCTCAGCTGCTTTTTAACAACCCCCCCCCTTCCACCCCCTAGTGAGGCTGATGACGCGGGTCGCGAGGCCATACCCAGAGAGCCGTCACTCCAGGAAAGTGCTTCTCAAACTTCCATGAGCCCACGAACAACGTGGGAAGCTTGTGGAAGCCCAGAGGGCTGGGGGGCTGGGGCCCACCCCAGGGTTCTGAGTCCGTGGGTCTGCTTTGGGGATTGGAGCATGTGCGTCTCTAACCAACTCCCCCGTCATCCCGCTGCTCTGAGGACCATGCTCGGAGCAGCCGTACTTTAGACTGCATAGTGATCCTTCAGCTAACTTGCTCGTGCACGGAACACGCCCCGGAGATGAGGGGTTCCCGGCTCCCCTCTCTCCTTCTTCTTCTCATCAAGGAAACTCTGTGGGACACAGGGGAGGGTGTTGTGGAAAGGATACCCTTAGCCTGACCAGGCGGTGGCACAGTGGATAGAGCGTCGGCCTGGGACGCAGAGGACCCAGGTTCGAAACCCCGAGGTCTCCAGCTTGAGCGCAGGCTCACCCAGCTTCAGGTCACTGGCTTGAGCATGGGATCATAGACATGACCCCCATGGTTGCTGGATTGAGCCCAAAGGTTGCTGGCTTGAAGCCCAAGTGTTCTGACTTGAGCCCAAGGTCGCTGGCTTGAGCAAGGGGTCACTCAGTTTGGTGCAGCCCCCAGACAAGGCACATAGGAGACAGTAAATCAATGAACAACTAAGGAGCCGCAACGAAGAATTGATGCTTCTCATCTCTCTCACTTCCTGTCTGTCTGTCCCTATCTGTCCCTCTCTCTGTCACAAAAAAAAAAAAAAAAGAAAGAAAGAAAACGACATCCTTAAATTCCACTATGCTCATAAACTATCCACACAGGTCAGCATTTTATTGTTATACACCTAACAAAAGATAGCATCTTAGAGAGTCATTCATACTCCTTATGAAAAGAAAATAGCTAATTTTTGTCAAACCAACTCAGATCCAGGCCTTCCAGAGTCCCTCCTCTCGTCTCAGCAGCAAATCTTTCATAACAAGACATTTTTAGGAGAATTCAGAGCATTGCTTCTCTGAGGGTAGGGAAGAATTCAGAGCATCACTTCAAGAACTCTCTCACCTGGAGAGAGTTTTTATGTAATCATTTTCAAAAATTAAAAGCAGAAGCTCTTGCTTCTTCTTCTAAGACCTACCAGGGGCTCTCAGAATTTCAGGCCATCCTTTTCAAATTCCCAGGGGCACAGAGAATGTCATCCAGGGTCACCGAACCCGCACCTGTCTGCCTACATTGAAAGAGAGCTTTTGACTTACCTTCCAGAGTTGTGGAGCTGTTAGGCATGCTCTTGGACTTCACACCATATGCACAATAGGGTTATTCAATCATGCCATATGGCCATAGATATATTATATATATTGAATTGGTGGTATTTGGGGAATTTTGGATAATTTATTTTATCCTTGCTTTCTAAGTTTCTGGTAAATGAGCCAAAATTAGCATTCGCTATTAGTAAAGTACTCCAACGTGAGCCAGCCATTGTAGAAAAACACCATCTGGCTGAAGACCTCTCACCCTATGTCACTGGACTCCCTGCAGCAGCCCTCTGTGGACCGTTCCGGGCGACGGACGGCAGGCTTCTCTCGAACCTGCTGGTGCAGGAACTAGGGAAGCTACCGAACCCGGGAAGCGAGCGTGCGAGGCGGCCTCCGTGCTCACGGGGAGGGCTCGTCTGTCTGACAGCGAGAGGAGACAAACAGGTGACATGAAGTCTGAGGACAAGTGGTGGGGCTTTTACAGTTTTCCTTCAGCCCGACACAAAGGCCGTATTCTGTCTGCGTCTAAATGAAATGCAGACCGGCAGTCTGCAGACAGAGCAGCATTGACGGCCGGGGCAGGGGGCATGGCGTTGACATGGTTGTCTCGTCTCTTCTTACAGGGCACAAAGGCCCGCGTGCCAGCCACCGGCTTTGCCATCCCAACTCCCCATGCACGCGTGTGCCCGCGCACCCACACACACACACCCCCAATCTCTTATCCCACCTTTTCCAGAATCTAGCCTGATATGCTGGGTTTGACATACATAAATTCAAAGGTGTGACACTTGCCTGGAACCCTAACACACATGTGTGACCTCGGTCGTGATCCTGAACATCTCAGGACTTGTGTCATCGAACAAGACGAGGAGGAGAAGGAGGAGGAGGAGGAGGAAGAGGAGGAGAAGGAGGAGGAGGAGAAGGAGAAGAAGGAGGAGAAGGACGAGGAGGAGAAGGACGAGGAGGAGGAGAGGAGGAGGAGGAGAAGGAGGAGGAGAGGAGGAGGAGCAGAAGGAGGAAGAGGAGGAGGAGGAGGAGGGAGGAGGAGGAAGAGGAGAAGAAGGAGGAGGAGGAGAAGGAGGAGGAGGAGGAGGGAGGAGGAGGAGGAGGGAGGAGGAGGAGGAGGAGGGAGGAGGAGGAGAAGGAGGAGTTCCTCTCCCACTCCTCTCGCAGGGGCTCAGCTGATAGGATTAAATGTCTGCAAGTCAAAGGACGTCAAAACCAGCAATCCCGCAACTTGACCGCGCGCTGGAATTCCTGGGGATGTTTCCTTAAAAAAATTCAAGTTCCTGACTCTCGCCCACAATATTGTGATTTAAGGAGAATGGGATACAATACAGGCATCAGAAGTAAAAGCTTGATTCTAAAATGTGCAACAAAAATTAGGAACTGCTGTTTTAGAATCTAAACCAAAAAAAAGAAAAGAAAAGAAACAACATTGAAGAATTATAGAACATTAGCTACTTGAGAGATAGGGGGAAACCAGTTCAGGCGATCATTTCCATCCGTCGGCAGCTCTAAGACGTGTGTTTTAATTCAAGACTTCTCTGTGTATCAGTGGCCTTGAAACATTTAAAAGGACCATGGAGCATTTCCACTGCTACCTGCTTATTTCAAAATTGTCTTTAGATCAAAAAAACCAGTGCCTTCAATTACTGAGCTAAAAAAAAATAATAATAATAATAATAATAACTGCAATGGGTGAATGACATTCTCATGCCAAGCTAATCTCACCGGATGCCTGTGGCCACCAGCGGCATCCTTAACTCAAGAAACCTTCTTGCGAAAGGATTATGTGGGTTCCAAGCAGGACTAATGGATGAGTGAACGGACATAAGTCAGGAACTCCTCTTAGACGTTTAACCCCAATAATGCTGTGAAAGCAGCGTCATCGGCAATCGCATGATAAGCAGACATTATCTCACCCCGGTGTTTCCTGAACTGTGTCCATAGAAAGCAAGGACCTCTCTTGGCATGTGGGGAGATGATCCTCAAAGGGGGGGAAACGGTCCATGTCCCCAGATACTGTTTAATGCAGGGGTACTATTTATGTAGTCTGTGGGGTCGTGGACTTCAACGTACCTGTCCTCAGCCAGGTAAGCTTAAAAATGACGTGTCAAACGAATTCCTTTGGCCACTGTGCTTCTCAGAGCCTGGGCTGCATTAACGTGTCCTGTAACTCTCCAAGAGGTAGGTTGAGTCACAGGGGTCCCCAATCTCACTTGCAGCAGATTAAAATGTAACATCCCTAATCTATTTGATTAAAGACTCATTCATTCAGTCAGCCATTCATTCATTGGTTAGGCAGCTCGTGGAAGAAAGAACCAGAAGAACATCTGTGTGGGTTCTGGAATCTTCCTCCAGCCCCCGTTCTGGAAATGGGAGCATCAGAGAATGTTGTGACCTAACAGGGGGAGAAGGCTGAACTTTCTTCAGGGGCACAGCTGGGTCTTCTGCGGCTCACTTCCTCTGAAACCAGCCTCAGAGGGTTCGTCCCACAAGAGTGCCCACGCCCAGAACAAGTCAACACGAGGGCCCGATGCTCCGTTTGGACGCGAGACTTCTTTCCCTCCGTTCAGCCCCTTCCCTCTCCCCTCCGCTCCCGTCTGTGGGTGCCTTGTCTCCCTGTGTCCCATCTCTCACGTTTTCCCCTCAGTCACAATTAAGAGTCCGGTCCCGCCCACAAGCACAACCACGTTTTCTAGAACAGGAAGCAGAGGCAGTTTCGTGTCCGTCCTTTAGAGAATCCTCCTCAAATTCTCGCTTCCTCCCCGGCCCTCTTTCCTTGTCTGCCTCTGGCTGCTGCTTGTTTATTTTTGGCTGAAGAGGAAGCCGCCACTTGGGAGAGAAGTGTCTGGGAAGGCTTTTCCCTAAGAGGCAGAGTCTATTCCAGGGTATGAAACAACTCGGGGCAGGGCTGCCGTGCTGGTTTATGTGGAGACCCCCATCCCGTGTGGCCCTCCTCTTACGGGGGGGACGCGTGTAGGCTCGAACCCCCTGCATTTCAGACCTAGGGAGACACAGTGCACACCCCACAGGTTTCCCATTAACCCTGCGTCATCGTGATTCTCGCCACCTTGTCACCCTGCCCCCAACCCCACCGAAGCTATGGGCACTCTCACCACAGTCCCACCTCTCTCTGATGGGCTCTGGGGGTGCACAGAGGAGCGTGGTTTGCTGTGCCTTCGGCGCCACTGAATCTGGGGAGCCCTGGGAATCCTAAGACTGTTAGACAGAGGGAAGTGAGGGTGGAGGGGGCTCAGTGGGTCTTTTAGGAAAGAAGAGGAGTTCTCTGGCCCCTCACGGTGCTGGCCATCAGTTCTCCCTCGGACGTGCTCCTCCCTGCACACATTAGAGTCCAGGGAGAGGAGAAACACGTCCATCACTGCCTCAGTCACACAGTCAGGCCGCACCGTAAGTCAGGCTGCAGCTCTGGTAGTTGTGTGCATGTCGTAGTGCAGACCACACGTCTGCCCGGGGAAGAGCAGCGCTCTCTGACACACCTGGCCCGAGGCAGGAGTCTGGTCAGAAGTTACCGTCTCCTGGCCCTGGCCGGGTGGCTCAGCGGTAGAGCATCAGCTGGCGTGTGGAAGTCCCGGGTTCGATTCCTGGCCAGGGCACACAGGAGAAGCGCCCATCTGCTTCTCCACCCTTCCCCTTCTCCTTTCTCTCTGTCTCTCTCTTCCCCTCCTGCAGCCAAGGCTCCATTGGAGCAAAGTTGGCCCGGGCACTGAGGACGGCTCCATGGCCTCTGCCTCAGGTGCTAGAATGGCTCCAGTTGCAATGGAGCAACAGCCCCAGATGGGCAGAGTATCGCCCCCTGGTGGGCATGCCAGGTGGATCCTGGTCGGGTGCATGTGGGAGTCTGTCTCACTTATGGGGGCTGGCGGGGGGCGGGGGCACTCTGCTTGCTGATAACGCTTCTGTGCTCTCCACGTTTTCTCTAAGAAGTCCATGTGCACCAAGAGAGACCCCACGCTGTGTTCCCTGAGACTGGGAAGTAAGACAGGCACGTGCCAGCGGACCCTCCGCGCCCATGCGGGCTGCATGGAGGGCTGGCGATGGCCCCAGCCTGAGACCAGCCGGCTTACCTTGTTTCAGTCGCCTCTCGCACCCACTCCTGTGTGGAAGCTCTTGCCGGTTCCTGGCCCTGTGCATTTCTCTAGGTTTCTGAGGGACAGAGAGGGAGAAAGGCAAATCGGCGACATATCGTGTCACCGTCCCGTCTGGTTTCGGAGGAAAATGGACAGTTAAAGACATTCGGAAAACGGTTGCCGATGGTTAAAGAGAAAGGGGCAGTTATCAACTCCCCAGAGGTTAAGAAAGGGGTCCTCTGACACTGAGGAGAGACGCTTCGTCACTGGTTTCAAACGCATCTTTTTAGGCAGGAACTCGCACAGGCAGGGGGCGGACAAGGGACAGGACGGCCGACCACACAGGACACGTCTGTGCCTAACATGCCTGGGAATTTCCAGGTTCTGACAGAAGGAGCTTTCGTTGAGTCAGAGACCCAGTGAAATGACAGGGCTCAGATGCGTCCGTGGGCACGGGGCGGGGGAGACACGTGAAATTCCCGTGAGGCAGGGAACGGGCCCTTTGGGGACTGTGCAGTGTGCCTGTCCCCTCCCGGGCAGAGGCCCAGCCTCTGACACCCTCCCGCACGCGGCCCTGCAGCGAGAGACCCGCTCTCCTCCGTTCCTGCAGTGTGTTTCTGTGACGTTAGTAATGGGGACGCTTCGATAGCTCCCGAGGGCCACTGGAGAGAGAACTAGCCCACGTTCCCAACAAAGACAAGCCGCAAAGTCAACCATCGTTCGGAGCAGCCTGTAGCACAGTGGTTCTTAACCTTTTTTGAGGCACCAAACCCGCCAGTTTCATGTGCGCATTCACCAAACCCTTCTTTAGTGATAAATAAAATATGATTTCTTTTTTCCAAATTCAAGACATAGGTATATGTTTTCTTACTGGTGCACAAAATGAGCCGTGCATGAACATCACCTTGCTCAAAGAACAAAACCAACAAAGTGCATGAACTCACAACAAATGACGGTATTACTTTATTCTGGCCTCCGCGGCAGAGGCTTCTCCGAACCCCTGAGACCGACTCATGGAACCCCTAGGGTTCCATAGAACCCAGGTTAAGAACCACTGCTGTAGCATCACATGGAGAGCGCGTGTTCCAGGCAGGCCAGCCGCGTCAGAGCTGTGACTGGAAGCGAGATACTTACGCTTCCTGAGTCTTGGCGTTCCCCCCTGTGAGCGAGGGGCAGTTCTAGGCACTCTCCGTGGGTTGCTGTGAGGCTTTCTGTCATTAAGCACGGAGCGCAGGAACAAGGCATCTGCTAGGAGCCCGTGGGTGGGGCCATCAACAACGCTAGTGAGCAGGACCGTGACGGCCCCCACCACGCCAAACCAACACGGTCCAATTGTCAGGCAGGAGGCACTAGTAACAAAACGCATCTCACTGAAAGAACAGGCCAAATAGTTGAAGATCAAAAAGCGGCTGGAATGGCAGGAGGTCGGAAGGTGTGCTCAGAGGACCCTGCAGTACAGGTGCTGTCCCCACATCTCCCCCTCCCATCCCACCCCAGCCGCCCCACTTCTCAGATCCCAACAGCCCCGTGTGGACCGCTTATACCCTCTGCTCACCCCAAGGAGACCCCCTGGAGATCACCCTGGATCCCGAGCAGGCCTGAGGCATCTGTGTCCACTGGCAGCCAGCCCCGTGTGGGTCCACCTGCACCTGTACACACGTAGCCCTGAGTGGGACGTGGGACTATTCCCTGGGAGGAGCAAGGCTCTATGAACCACACGTTCAGCATGCAGGGAGCTGGGCACACACGCATGCGTACACATGAGCACACACACACACCCTGTGTGACTCTCCAGCGTCACCGGTCTTGTCCTCTGTGCCATCTACAGCCACGACATCCCTTGTCCGTTCCTCTCCTCAGGTCACGGTGGCCTGGTCTAAAATGACTTCATGAGTGACACAGCGCCAAAAAGTCTCACCACATTTCTACCGGGAATAACCCCGGAGACTGGGGTCCACAAGCAGGGTCCCCGGGACGCAGGGCGGAGCACAGAACTCAGAGTCAGGAGACTCCGTTCTGAGAAATCCAGACGCACCTTTTTGCATCTCGTCTCAAACAAGTTACTCAGTCTTTCTGAACCTCGGCTCCCTCACCTCCAGGATGAGAAACATCTCACCACAAGAGGTCTGAGGATGATCCAATTTATTAGGGGCGAAAATCTTCCATGGCCCATCAAGGTCTTTGTAACGGCCTGCTTTTGTGTTGAAGACAAAGAAAACACAAAATAATGGAATGACTTTCATTCTGCGGTTCACGACTCTGGGGGCTGCTCCTTCTGGTCCCAGGGATGCTGAGTGACACTGGCCTCCAAAGGGCTTTGCTCAGAGAGTGACAAAGGCCACACAGAGGGTGACCCGTGTGGTGCCGTCTTCGGGGCTCATCTGCTTTCCTTGGGGCAGAAGTGGAGGTGATGAGCAACTAGGTTAGACATTCAGAATCGCTGGCCCCGCAGAAGTCTTCTGAGTGCGGTTACAAGGACATTCCAAAGGGTCAACATGGAGCTGGTCCCCAACAGCCCCACCTCCTGACACTCACATTCTCATGAAACGCCTTCCCCTTGAGCATGAAGCTCCATTGAGCCACTCACCCACTTCTCACAAATACAGTATGGTGAACAGGATAGGATGTGACCTCTGAGATTAAGTTGCCCAAAAAAATCATTGGGTTCCATCTTGAACTAGCTCTCTACCTCTCATTCGTCCTGAGGGAGGCTGGCTGCCACCTCATGAGCTGCCCCGTGGAGAAGCTCGAGTCCCAAGGAGAGGAGGGACGTTCCCAGCCCGTGGCCAGCAAGGAGCTAAGGCCTCTGGTCGAACGGGCTTTGAGGAACTCAATCTTGCCGATAACCATGTGAGCTTGGAGGTGGGTCCTTCTGCAGGTGAGCCTTCCCATAAAACCACAACCCCAGCCCACATCAGAACTGTCCCCTCCAGCAGAGAACTTGAGACAGAGGCACACAGGGAAGCCACATCCCCGACTTGAGACACACAGAAACTCTTAACAAATGTTGGCTTCAAACCACTGAGCTTTCCGGTAATCGGTTACACAGCAAGAGATGTGTGACACCAGGCCCTTACCAGACATTCAGAGGGAAA
>CM072995.1:2812500-2840000 GCA_037038555.1 Rhynchonycteris naso | reverse complement strand
TAGTGTCACACAGGACTGGGGGGGTGTAAGCTCTCTGTGCAGATCAGGTAGTGTCACACAGGACTGCGGGGGGGGGTAAGCTCTCTGTCTCTGTGCAGATCAGGTAGTGTCACACAGGACTGGGGGGGGGGTAAGCTCTCTGTGCTGATCAGGTAGTGTCACACAGGACTGCGGGGGGGGGGGTAAGCTCTCTGTCTCTGTGCAGCTCAGGTAGTGTCACACAGGACTGGAGGGGGGTAAGCTCTCTGTCTCTGTGCAGATCAGGTAGTGTCACACAGGACTGGGGGGGGTAAGCTCTCTGTCTCTGTGCAGCTCAGGTAGTGTCACACAGGACTGGGGGGGGGGGGTAAGCTCTCTGTCTCTGTGCAGATCAGGTAGTGTCACACAGGACTGGGGGGGGGGGTGGGGGACGGGCAGGAGTAAAGCAGAAGTTGCTAAGAGGCTGGAACGGAGGCTTGGGTAGAATTGCCAGCAGCTGATAGGAGAGAGCATGATTGCCGGGTGACCCGTGGGCGGGGAGTGTGGGTGTGTGGCGTTCTGTGTGGGGGTGGGCACGGGTGGATATATGTGGGGGTGTGGGGGCTGCATGTGTGTGAGAGAGAGAGAGGTTCTGGGTAGCGTCAATGAGACTTGGCTTGAAGGGGGAAGTGGAGAGGAGAGATCGGGTGTGGTGGATAAACCGGGGGCCCTGGGGGGAGGGCAGGGTTGGAGTCTCTGAGTGTCAGTGAGATCCTGGACCACCGGGCCGGGCTGGAGGCAGCAGGCGCCCACCGGAGGCCTGGCCCTCAGCCCCTGACGTTAGACTGCAAACACATGCCAGCCCTCGTCTGTCAGACGCCAAAAGTAAGTGTCTGAAACCTGAACAACATCATTCTTTCCAGGTGCCTAAAGAAACTGTAAGAATTACAAAGGTGAAATAAATATTTATTCTAGAAAGAAACAAGGAAAACTGAACATGGACGTGGGTCAAGCATGTCCCGGGCAGCGGGCCTGTCCGGCTTGCTCCACACTCCTGATATGGGGTTCCCACACGCCGTCACTTGGCAAACCCTCTCTTCCTTCCTCCTTGGCTTTGGGGGCATTCCCACAGCTCCGGCCCCTGGACCGCAGCTGGATCTCCGCCTTTCTCCTCCCTCCACGGACTTCCCACCGGGCCGTGGGGGCTCAAGATTTACCGCGGGGGCTCAAGACGTGAAGTGGGTCTATTTGGCTAAAAAGACATCTTCCTCAACGCCTTCCTGTGAACCTGTCCTCCTGCCTGCCTGTCTGTCTGTCCCATCATCAGAGATGTGGTGGTCTGCAGAAAATGGGAGCTGGGGAGGTCCCCTGAGGTCCTGGTGAAGAAATAGGGGGACGGTCAAGCCAGGGGGTTAGTAGCTGGTGAATAAGTCTGAGCTGAGACGCACAAGCTGGCTAAAGTTTGAACAGTGGAGGGTCAAGTCAGGGACAGACAGATCAATATTAGAAAGTCAAAGAAGCAATGCAACTTCCAACAGGGGCCAGGAACCCAACACCGTGTAGGAATATGGCATGGAAGTTCAAGCTCGGATCTGGGTATCAGATGGTGCTGGATTCTAGTCCTGGTTCTGGCATCTGCTGGCTGTGTAACCTTGGGCATGGGGCTGTGGTGTGAGCATCAGGATATAAGCACAGAGTAGGCATGGAGACTGTTGGGCAGATATATTATGCTCACTTTGTTAAAGATGGCGCTGCCCACATGGAAGTTCGTTGATATTAATGTGTGTTCTGGAACAGGCTGTGGGCAGGCCGGGTCGTTGTAGCCTAAGGCTTAGTTTTAAGAGTAAGCTCTTCCCCACACCCTTGACTGATTGGATGATGTAGGGTGGTGCACTCTCCTGAGGAATCCCATTATACAGAGACTTCCTTGTTTGTATAATTGGATTAAAGGTTTTGAGTCTACGGTATAAAGTGGGAGAGACCAGTAGCTTGATCTCTCTCGGTTCCTGGGTTCCTGAGATTAGTATTAGAGAGGAGAGCAGAGTAAGGCCACATGGAGGAGAGGAAGCAGCCAAGATGGCAGAGTGCTGAGGAAGAGTTTGTGCAGAAGGAGATGGGAAACAGAGGTGAATAAGTCTGGTGAGCTAGAAACCTTTGATGCTAGGAAACTCGGATAAGACAGTAGCTTTGTGAGCACTGAATGTGTGGGTTTTGGAGCCCAGTGTGTGTTTTTGCTTGCCCGCCGGGTGCAAGCTAGAATTAAAGCTGATGGCTCACCAGTTCTTGTCTCCTGTGTTTCATTACCGACTGTTCGAATCTAATGTGAACCTGCACGGGTCAAGCGGCTGTGATCCTGACCCCGGCTACTGGCTTTACAGAGACCCATGGGCTAGACAAGCCTTCCAGCGCAACTGAGACATCTGTGTCCTAGTAGATCCTGAGTCTGTAAAACGCAGAGACCGGCTGCTGGCTCAGGCTTAGCCCTGGCATGAGTCACACGAGGAAATGAACACGCACACACGCACATGAGTGATAATGTTAACCTCACGTGTGTGTCCTCTCCCTTTTCTCAAAGCTTGCTTATTCTGTCTGCTCCTCTGCTGGAGGAGGTCATTCCTGACGGTGACCGTACCGGGGTCTTAGCTACCTCCCAGCCTGGTAACAAGCGCAGCTTTGCTGATATTGTACCTGTTTTCCGTTCCGGACCCCGCCCTCCCCAACCCTCTCCCCCACCGCTGGCCTCGCTCCCTGCCCCCTCTCCAGCCCAGCCAGCGTCCCTCTCTCCTGCCCCACCCCCGTCAGCTTCCACGTATTCCCAAGTCTCCCTCCTCTGTAAAATTCTTGCCTTGACCCCAAGCTTCCTGACTTCTATTTTTTCCTTTTCTCCTACCAGAATTCCCCAAGAAGTGGCCGGGACCAGCTGCTGCTCCCACCCTCACTCCACACGGTCTGACAGCCCGGTGCCCAGCCTAGGGCTCTGTGACAGCCTCTGGGCAGGAAGGGACAGAAGGCAGTGGCTGAGGCCAGGCAGGTCCACACCGGATTCGGGCAGACGGTGGAGGAACTGCAGAGCCAGGAAGCGTTGTGCGTTCCCATTTATTAGATTCTCGCAACAGCGAGCAGAGCACACAGGCAGGGAAGTCGCTTCTCAGGGCAGCAGGGGAATGAGCAGCAAAACGGCCCCCCGCAGAGGCGGGCAAGTGGTCGCCAAACACCGCCTGAGGCAAAGCTCCCGTAGCCCTGGGAAGGCTGCACACACGTGGCGCTGCCACTCGCTTCCGCGCTCATCACACAAGGTGCAGGCGAGCAAGACAGGGGGTTTTCTCAACACACAGCCATCAGGGGCCTCTAGAAAGCGTGGGTGTGCAGGCACACACACACACAGACACAGACACACACGGGCACATGCGGAAACACAAACACACATGCACAGGTGGGAACACACAGGCATCATCACATAGACACACGGAAACAGACACACATCCACTGACATTCAAACACAGACTCATGAGAAACACCCGCTCTCTCCAATCCAATATGGTGGCTGCAGGCTGGAACTGCCACAAATAGGCAGACCCAGGCGTCAGGGGGCACAGATGGGCAGACCCAGGCGTCAGGGGGCACAGATGGGCAGACCCAGGCGTCAGGGGACACAGATGGGCAGACCCAGGCGTCAGGGGGCACAGATGGGCAGACCCAGGCGTCAGGGGACACAGATGGGCAGACCCAGGCGTCAGGGGGCACAGATGGGCAGACCCAGGCGTCAGGGGGCACAGATGGGCAGACCCAGGCGTCAGGGGGCACAGATGGGCAGACCCAGGCGTCAGGGGACACAGATGGGCAGACCCAGGCGTCAGGGGGCACAGATGGGCAGACCCAGGCGTCAGGGGGCTGAACGCTCCACGGCCGCTGGGAAAGCCATCTTTGCACCTTATCAACGGACAACGTCCTTGAAGTCACGTCAAATGAGAAGGAGAGAGGGCAGGGCTCGTCCGCAGGCCTGGAGGGAGACTGTGACCATGGACCAACCCGAGACGCACACACACGCACACACGTGTGCACGACAACAGAGCACAAGCCCGTGGCATCGGGAGCCCGCTCTCTGACCGCCGTCCATGACCCTCTTCCAGACACGGAGCAGAGTCTGAGTCTGAACCCAGGAACTCGGGCTCCCCACGTCTCTCCGTCCTCCTTCACCTCTTCGCTTCCGGACACAGGGTCTACGTCACTCAGACGAGGGCGGAGCCTGAGCTGTCGGCAGGGATGCCGTGGTGGCCTCTGTGTCCCCGGAAACCCCACCCCCACCCGGGCTGGTGCCTGGGGAGGGGCCCCTCCTCTCCTCCCTTTCTGCGTCCATCTGCGCCCGCCCGCAGGGCCTGCCTGGACCACCAGGTTGATGGATTGTTATCGCTCACTAACACTTTTTATTCCTTCTCCTCCATTATTTTTAAACAAGCCACTTGACTCTTCATTACTGTTTGTTTTTAAGTCTACTGTTGAGGGGAGGGAGCCTTTGATGCTCTTTCCCTGAGGCTCTTATACGTGCTTCCTGGACCAGGCACATAAGCACTAGCTTAACAGGTCCTTGGTGCGCAGTCTGTTCAGACGCCAGGCATCCCAGGGGAAACCCAACACGAACCCGCGCCCCCCCCCCCGCCCTCTGGGAGGAAGCGTGGGCATAGTTAAGTGTGTAGTAAGTGTGTGTTTGTTTGGGTGGGTCTTCCTGTTTCAGCAGAGTTGTCACCTGGCCTTTTAAAAACCAAGCCCTCTGCAGGTAAGGTTCATCAGAAGGCGGGAGGCGCAGCTTGACATCAGTGTGTTTCGCAGTGGGGTGGTGGGGAGGGGCGTGGGATCAGTGTAAGCAGAACCAGAACCACCGAAGGACCATGCTGGAGGCTCCGGGGAAGGGCGCGGCCGCCTGGCATTCTCCTTTTCCCCCTGTCGTGGGGACACCTGAAGTTTCTGGGTGTGAAGGAGCATCCCGCCCAGACCGTTTACCTGAGAGACCTCTGCGATTCCTCATGCTCCCTCCAGTGTCTCGGTGGTTCTCCTGCCGAGCTGTTACGTGATGTCTGGAAATGTCCCCGTGTCCTAGGTCTGATCCCACGTCCCCTCTGTCCTCTCCCTGCCACCCCCAGGTGTTCCAGGTGCCAGGTGGCAGGGGAGAATGGGAGTATTGTGACATCAGCAGTTGCCACACTTTCCTTCTGGAACCTTCTGTCCCGGGTCTCTTCCTCCTCCGAGCCCAGCCTGACCGGAGGCGGCAGCGTCTGACCCTGGTGTCACTGTCAGAACCGTTCCCCTCCCTACGCCTGTCACGCGCTGGGCCTCAGACCGGACGCTGCATGTGCACGATTTCACTTGAACTCTTTGATACTGAAAGGAGTAAAGAGAATACTTGAGTTCACTTCATTTTAACAGACACGGATTCCGTCTCAGGCCGGGGACAGAGACGGATGAGACCAGCGGCCGGCTTACCTGGGGTGATACTCAGAGCCTCTTAGGGCCCGGTCAGCGGGGGGCCACCCCGCAGTTTCTGTTCGACTCAGTAGTTCAGGGCTGCAGCTCGAGAATCTGTCTTTCTCACGAGCTCCCTTCCCTGTTCTCCTGACGTGAGGTGTGGACAGAAGAGAGCATGGCTGTCATCAATAAACAGTGTTTGGAGTCAGCGCCTGTCCTCTCCGGTGGCCTGACCCCTCCGGTGGCCTGACCCCTCCGGTGGCCTGTCTGTGTTCGCAATGGGGCGCCTGTGTGTGCAGCTAGCCCCACCCGCAGCCCTAACTCTGAAAAGTCCCCCAGGATTCAGGGAGGACTGGCGCAGAGCAGGCTGGGAAGTGTGGCCTTGTGGCCACAGGCAGGTGTCCACTTGGGACAGCATCCGGGACAAAAGCAGGACTCCTCTGTTTCAGAGCGCTCACTCCCTGCTGGTAATTCCTCTGAAGTGTCCCTCTCGGTGTCCCCTGTCTCCATCCTATGCCACCGCTCCATTGCCCACTCCAGCCCGTCCCGCCGAGACTCCAAGCTCCCCTCATCCGTCTGCCACTGCAGCCGGCACTCCGGCCTCCTCAGCATCACCTGCAACACCCCATGGTCCCCTCTCCTTCGGGGAGCTCTGGAATCCGGAGAGAGAGTCGTCTGCGGGAAGGGGTCCCAACCCAAAGGGCAGAAAATCTGTCTCTGCCACAGCGTGACCCTGGAGTCGTAGGACGAGGCACCCCAGGGGCTCCCCAACACCTCTCCTCACCGCCCGTGCCCAGAGCCACGCTCAGACCCTCCTGGCCCCTGCTCCGCTCAGAAAGCCTTCCTCTGTCGCCGCCTCCCTTCCCTCCAGGGTCCAGGCCCACGTCAACACCCAGCCCCGCATTCCCTTCCAGGCCTTCCTGGCTCCGTCACTGCCTTGCGGGGGGGGTCGAGCCTGTAGTCTTCTCTCGGGCATCATGAAAGACACTCCGAACAAGGGACAGAGCACATCTTGGCCAGGTCGTTTGGAGATGCTGAGGGTGCACGGGCCGGCCGGGGAGGAGATGAGGCCTGAGGAGGGATTGTATCACCTCCTGAAACTGCGGTCAGCTTTGTGCGCGCCGGCCGGGGCGGGGACAGATGAGAAGTGTGGTTGGTGGCGGTGACCTGTCCCACATTTTCACAAGGATCTCCAAAATGCGACCCTCGCAGCCCTTCACAGCTTGTAGTGTCTCTCTGAGCTGCTTAGAGGTGACAAGGGGCCAGGGCCCAGCTGGGAGCCGGACCCCTGAACCCACGGGCTAAGGAGTCGGAGTGCCATTTGGGGATGACATCCACTCTGCCGCCTGCCAGCACACAGACAGGGCTCTGCGAGGTCACGACGCTGACCACGTCCGTCTCTGTTGTTCATGGGGAGGCTCCAAACCTCTATAAAGAAAATCTACAGCCCCAGTTACTTTCTCCCTGCAGGGAGGGCTTCCCCGGCTTTGATGGCTTTGGGGAGGTGCGTTTTTTCCTCCCCTGAGGGCAGCAAATTCCCCACAAGTCAGCTGTGCAGCTGGACTCAACCCGCAGGCCAGCGTTGTGGGGTGTGAGAGGGATGGACTGTGTGAGAGTGCAACACGAGCCTCGAGCCCCCCCCCCCCCCCCCCCCCGTGCGGAGCAGCCCCAGGACACCCCGGGCCTCCAGGGTCCCGCCGTGTGCCGTGTGCCGCGTGGCCTCATCACTGGGGCTCCTCGTGACCTCCAAACAGGCAGGGGCTGAGCATGGCCCCCTGCCTTGATTCAAGCAGATGAGTGAAGGTGCTCGGGATTCCAGGGCTGGGGCTGGGCTGGGTCCCCCCTGCACACACCCAGTGGCCAGCTACTGTCTCAACTTGCCGTGCACCAGCTGATCCAAAGTTCACAGCCTTCCACACAGCTCTAGTGGCTACAGTCTCCCATTTTAATCCCCATTGTACAAATGAAGAAACTGAGGCACGGAGAAGTAGAATGAGCTGCCCACGGACACACAGTTCCTAAGCAGAAGACTCAGACGCACAAACCTCTAGGTCGGGAGCAGCAGGGTGGAGGAAGCCCAGGAGGCTCTCTGCCTGAATTCAGTGGGTTCGAAATCCATGGTGAACTTGCCCGGAACCCAGCCCACCTCTCCAACGTGTCCCATTCTCTCCCGCTCCCCCTCCCCAAATCACTGGCGAAAGGGACTCAGGTATATAATCTCTCTCTGGCCTGCACACTCAGACTTTCTACGAAAACAGAAGACAGTGAAATCAACGCTTTGGGTCAGACGTTGATTAGCTCTCCCTCTGGGTCCCCGAGTTACCTTCGAGGGTTTTAAACAAAATCACGCACCCCCCTTCTTCCTAGCAGGGTCCTCCAAAGCCCTGCACCTTCTGTGGATTCGGTCAAAGATGGACGTATTGTCAGGCGGGGCAGGCCGTTGCCGGGTCTCTAACCTGTGGCATGGGTCGGAAGGCAGAGAGGAACGGGGGCCCATCGACGTCTGGCGGGAACCCAAATAGGAGGGGAAGAAAGACGTGGCCCTCGGCAGCAGGACCACCCAAAGCGAAAAGGATGCTCTGAGCAGCACAAAGGCCAGGAGGGGTCAGGGCAAACCTGAATGAGGACCACACGTCACAGCAGGTTGTTGAGCCTCTTAAACCTCATTTATTATCTGGGGTTCCCTCTCTTGTTTTCTTTCTTTGTTTGCAGAAGGAGCTCATCTCCAGGGTGTGTCCTTTACCCTTTCCTCTGCCCCCTATCAATTGGCCCCGAGCTCTAGAGCCTCTACCGGGTCCACTTCGCTTTCCCACGGCGGGGGTGGGGGGCTGTGAGTACGGGTAAGCGGCTAATGTCCTATGTCTCTCCTTCTGTGACATCAGCAGCGACTGAGGCTCGTTGACTAGAAAAGTCATTTTATTAAAAGCTTCAAGCCTGACCAGGCGGTGGCGCAGTGGATGGAGCATCGGACTGGGATGCGGAAGACTCAGGTTCGAGACCCCGAGCTCGCCAGCTTGACCCAAGCCACCCCTTGCTGGAGCCAGCTCGCGGGGCCCATCTGGCTTGAGCAAAAGCTCGCCAGCTTGGACCCAAGGTCGCTGGCTCCAGCAAGGGGTGGCTCGGTCTGCTGAAGGCCCGCGGTCAAGGCACATGTGAGAAAGCAATCAATGAACAACTAAGGCGTTGCGACAGCAATGAAAAACTGATTATTGATGCTTCTCCCCTCTCTCCATTCCTGTCTGTCTGTCCCTATCTATCCCTCTCTCTAACTCTCTCTCTGTCCCTGTAAAAAAGAAAATAAAAGAAGCTTCAAGTTGGCAACATTCCAATGATAACATTTCTTTTTTCTTTCTTTCTTTCTTTTTTTTTTTTAATCCAGAACACTTCTTTAAGGAGACCCTTCTCATCAACTCTTTGGTGACACGGAGGTGCTGTGTATGGAAAACGCAAGACGAGTCATGAACTTTTTCCCCCACCTTCCTTCTTTTGTTAGTTTTGAAATAAGAAATTGGATACTTTGCTTGCTCCAAAAGTGAGTGACATTACTGGGCTTTGTAGTAAGCATGGATTCCCATAGGTTGGTGCCAAAGATTAGATGAGAAAGACAACAGATAAAATATTCGTTAATACATAACAGATAATTATTGATTTGAGAGAGAGCTACGTAGACAGAGATCTAAATACATAGGTCATCGATAGATAGATTTCAACCTGTTTTCCGTTTGTTAGTTTGTTTCCTCACCTTTTCCCTTCCAAACTCCCTCACCGACCTGAGAAAGTAAAAGATCTGTCAACGAACTCTGAGAGTTACTAAGTTATTAAGAAGTCGGCAAACAGCCAAGGAAGAGCATTAAACACCAAGTCCTAGACACGCGAGAACTCCCCGCACCGGCCGGCTCCCTCAGCAGCACGCCCTGGCCGGTTGGCTCTCACATCCCACGGCACTCAGATGGCCTGTGAATTCTCTTAACTCTACTTCAAAGCGCCCGGCTTTGGACTGTGTGCTCACATTGGAGCATAAGACATATTTCAACCCAGTCAGCCTTCAACTCTCAAGAAAGAATGGTGCGATCTAGTTATCCAGAAGAGAAGGTACACCCATAGGAATTTTTCTTTTTTATCATCTTTGGAGCATATGTTGCATAAGTTGTTTTGCAAGAGAGCCACCTATCTGATTGGTTTTTCATTGGCAACCGTTCGTGTGAGTTCATCATCCCAGAAGAAGAAACTGTGTGGCTGCGCAGGGCTCTGGTAGAGGGGGTGAGAGGCAAGGTGGGAGAAAGAGCAGAGAGTCTTCCAACCACAGCCCGGGAGCGCCGAAAGGAAGGGACTCTGCGTAAAGCCGACCTCAACGGCGGACCCTCACAGACCCATCTCCCCCACACACACACCCCAGTTCAGTAGCTCCTGAAACCAAGAGGGGAAGGAGACTCAACTATCTCATAAGGGACCGGAGGTATGAACGCAAAATCTTGCCCCGGAGGATCTAAACAGAACCTTCTGGAGGATTTCTCTGTGAGCCACGCCAGCCAGCGGTGTCAGGGGGATTGATGCTCTCCTCTAGAATGCCAACGACCCCCAGCTACATCAGGCGTGTCCGGGCCATCCCCTCCACCTGCGGCGCCCTCTCCTCCTTCTCTACTTAGCTAAACCTGACGTATCGTCCTCGAAGGTTAGGCTTCTGGGAGGCTTTCTCGGATCCCACGCGGCAAAGCTAATCCCTCCTTCATTCTCGGAACTCCACGAACACAACCTTCACACTCAACTCCCTGTCGTACTGTGGGTTCTTCTAGAGCGTTTGTTTCCTCCAGTAGGTCAGCGGATTCCCTCAAGAGGATTCCCTCAAGAGTGTGTCCACTGTGTTGTCATTACCTCCAAGGCACAAAGGTCTGGCCGTGTGGCGGGGCACACGTCCTGCTGAGCGTTGTTGAATTGTTATTTTTTTAGGAATCCTGTAACAAATTAAAAGCAGTACAATCATTGCCCCGAACCAGCATGACTAGCAATTCCAGGTCCTGAGTGTGAACGCCCCCCCACCCCCGGAATTAAGAAAACAGACCTAAAGAGAAGTAGGATGGACTCAGGAGGACGTTTTTGCGATGCAGAAGATAGCTTGCAAAAAGCGAGCCTCCACCTCCCTACCTGCTTTATTTATAGGGCAAAGTGAGGCCATTAGCAATCAAAGAGATCATTAAAACAAAGTCACATTTCCAAGGCATCCCAAGAATTCTACCAAGTGCAGAAAACCCTCACGTACAGAACATCTTCACTTCACAAAACAAAGGATAAGAAGAAACTTGCCTCCGGTCTCTCTGAGGGACATGGGGGGTGGGACAGTATAAACAATCCAGCACCCCAGCTCACACGGAGGTGTGGGGAAAAGTAGCCTTTAGCAGCTTTACAGAACAAGTGAGGTGGGGGGTTGGGCAGACTGTCAGCTCACTGCCAGTTCCCCACACCTCTGTCCCCCCCAAAAAAAAATCTAAACTGCAAAGACCCTGTTGGCTTTTGTTCCCCAAACAAATCACGTTGCCCTGTAAAATCTTAGCATATCGAAAAGCAGGGATGCATTATCATCACCCCCCCCCAAAATCCATAGTCTACCTGAGGGTTCCCCTTTTGGTGTTGTATAACTCTACGAGTTTGGGCAAATTCATGTATGTGCATCTTCCCGTCGTACAGAATACGTTCGCTGCCCTGCAGATACCCTGTGCTTCTCGTGTGGCTCTCCCCCTCGCAGCCATCCCCTGGTAACCACTGATGTGTTGTTGCTTTTTCCTGTCTCCAATGTTCCGCCTCTTCCATGATACCACAGAGTTGGGATCATACAGTGTGGCACCCCTTGGGATCACCTTCTTTTGCTCAGCAGCACGGGGGCTTACAGTTCTTCCTGGCAGGGGTAGTAGCTCCTTCCCTTTTTAGCACGGAGCAATGTGCAGTTGCCTCGAGGTACCAGAGCGTCCTCCTGCGTCCGCCCCCTGGAGAAGCGTCTCGGTGGCTTCCAAGTTCTGGAAATGGTGAGTAAAAGCTTCGCTGCACGGTCCCTGGGCACGTTTCTGTGTCGGCCTCAGATTCGGAGCATCGGGAGAAATGTCCAGGAGCCCCGCGGCTGGACCTCTGTTGTCAGAGTGCGTTCCATTTTGTCAGAAGACTGTCTTCCAAGGTGGCTGCACCCATCTTGCCCGCCAGCAACATTGTAGGAGTGTCCCCTGCCGCTCCTTATCCTGGCCACCACTTGGTGTCATCTATGTTCCGGGTTTTAGCCGCTATGATAGAAGCAGAGCCGTTTTTCATGGCTGTTTACACTGGCAGCTCCCTAACGATGTACAGTGCAGAGCGTACAGGAACACGGCTTTTTCAGTGGGAGCATCACAAACATCACCGTGGGTCTGGAAACTAGTTTCCTCCGTTCTGCTTTTTATAATTCGAGGCACCTTGAAGTGGCTTGTGGCTCTCTCTCGCTCTCTCTCGCTCTCTCTCTGGGCCTCTGACAGACCTTGTGCACACATCAAAGTCCTATACAGAGAGCGTTCAGAAAACAACTGCTACCTTTCTGTGTAAAATTTCTTTAAGATGGACCAATGCCAGAAAATGAATTGAATAAAAAACATTGATTTTTTTTGTTCACAATGAAGCCAAAAGCTGCTGAACATAAAAAGAGAGAGAGAGAGAGAGAGAAATGGTATGTTCTCTTTTAAGATACAGAAAATACTGGAAATAGATTAAAGATTAAGATGATATAAACAACAGGAACCAAAGATTACAACTGAAAGCTGGACTTCCTTTCAGAAGAGGGGGTAGGGGACATAAACCCAGAGGAGACCCGGAGAGAGACAGCAGTGCCAGGGCAAGCGCCCCACGTGGGAACCCCTGTACAAACACGCTAAAACAGGAAACAATCGGGAAACCCTACCTGGGAGCAGGAAGGATGTCATTGTCACCCACAGCTGGGCAGAGGGCACTCAGGACTGGACTAATGGAAGCCAAGCTGCCCTTCTGCAGAGGACATGGGGCAAAGAGGCAGCTAGGAAGATGCTGGGACATCTCCCAGTTTGGAGGCACACTGGCTGGAGGCGCAGGCAGGCACTGGAAGGACTGGTCCCCAAAGCCTAGGAGCCCCAGAGGGGAAGACAGGAGACCACCAATAGCAGGCTTAGAGCACGGCATAGTCACCCCAATGTAACACGGAAGCGAGACCCCTCTCTGCCGTGGTTCTCACTAAAACGTGGGCTAGGGGCTTACGGTGTTGGCCTGGCTTCCCCAGAATGAAACAGAGACTCTGCTGACTCCACTGGAATGTAAGCCCCCAACACATTCCAGTCTGTGTTTCTCCTGTTTACTGTGGCATCCTCAGCATCTGGAACAGTGCACGGCACAGGAGAGATGCTATTCTCTGTGGACGTGCAGGACACGGGCCAGAGAGAGGTGCAGGCAGCACTCACCAGCTCACAGGCGCGTCGGTCACAAAGAAGATGCCAGCCCTGGCCAGTTGGCTCAGTGGTAGAGCATCACCCGGCATGTGGATGTGGTTCCTGGTTAGGGCACATGGGAGAAGTGCCCATCTGCTTCTACACTCCTCCCCTTCTTCTCACTTCTCTCTCTCTCTCTCTCTCTCTCTCTTCCCCTCCCACAGCCAAGGCTCCATTAGAGTGAATTGGCCCCCAGGTGCTGAGGACGGCTCCATGGTCTCTGCCTCAGGTGCTAACAAGAGTTCAGTTGCTGAGCAACAGGGCAACACCCAGATGGGCAGAGCATCGCCCCCTAGTGGGCTTGCCGGGTGGATCCCCGTCGGGGCACCTGCGGCAGTCTGTTTCTGCCTGCCTGCCCCTCACTGAATAAAAAAATTTTTAAAAAAAGGAGATGCCAATCCATGACATCAGCTCCCCATGTCCAGACAGCCCCCAAATCCAGCTTCTGCCCTTTTCCTCTGCTGGGCTGGATGCCCAGCCAGTACAGGGGAGGTTTAACAACACCAGGTAAATACAAAAATCCCTTTGAAGAGACCCAATAGTAGTCAGGTTAAATATGTTTTTATCCCAGGATTAACACATGAGGAAAAAAGCATAGGAACTGTGAAATGTTCCGTATCACAGCCGTGGAGGTGATGAATGGGTGGGTGGGTGGATGGATGGATGGATGGATGGAAGGACAATCGGATGGACAGATGGATGGATAGATGATTGATAGGTAGATAGGTAGATAGATAGATGATAGAATTACAGAGAATTTATATATACACTGTACACACATATATGTGTTTATCTGTGTATATATATTATATATACTGTAAGAAATGTAAAGTGCCACCTTCTGCTCAAATCCAGTCTGTTGTTTATTTAGTTTCTGACCTTCTTTCTCCCAATTACATGGAAAAATTGTATAGAAAAAGAAAAGGGAAATTTTCTGGTCTTTATTTGAATGGTTTTCTACAAAATGTCGGATTTGCTTTGTGAAATTGGAACATGAAGCAGGTCAAGCTCTCAGCCACAGGGGGGTATGGTAGGGGCTGAGCTGCGTCCCCTCCAAGGATGTTGCAGTCCCACGCTCCAGCCCCTGTGTACGGGGTCTGATTTGCAAACGGGATCATTTCAGAGGAAATCGAGTTCACATTAGGTCATCAGAGTGGTCTCTCGTCCAAAATAACTGGGTTTTAAACCACCCAGTGGGTGACAACAGGAAGCAAAGACAGACAGACACCAGCAGAAGCAGAGAAACCGATGTCATCAGCACTCAGTTTTTCCTTGTTTCTTTAAAGCTCTGCTTTCCTCAGTCGGGGCTCCACCCCAGGCAAGCTGTCACTCCACGGTGGCCTGCAGAAGGGACAGACTTACAACCTTGCAGTTTCAAGTCCTCTGAGGAGAGAGTTTCTCTTCCCAGGAATTCCAGCAGAAGACCCGGAATCAACTCGTTCATAGTGGGTTAAACCTGGGTTTGCCTCCGCCCAACCCCCCAGAGCCTGAAAGTGAGATAAGGATATTTCTTTTTTTTTAAAAAAAAAAAAAAAAAAAACACTTCTTTTTATTTTATTCATTTTAGAGAGGAGACACAGAGTGAGAGAGAGAAAGGAAGGAGGAGCCGGAAGCATCAACTCCCATATGTGCCTTGACCAGACCAGAACAGGGTTTTGAACTGGCGACCTCAGTGTTCCCAGGTCGACCCTTTATCCACTGCGCCACCACAGGTCAGGCGAGATAAGGATATTTCATCGCGCGCGTAGGAAGGCGTCTAGACTGTCTTTAACATAAGGGACTCAGGCCTGCCTGAATTTAATCCGCAAGTATTCACTGAGTGCGAAGCATGATTCTAGGGTACTTGGGTTACATCAGTGAGCAGAACGGAGAGATCTTTACCCTCCTGGAGCTGACAGTCTGGTAGGAGGAAGAGTCCCTGAAAAGCCAAAGGAATCACTGACACTTTTGGTGCCTGAATGTTCATTGAATGAATAAATGAATGGAAATGAGAACAAGGGCTCTGCCAGCTGACCACCACCTACCTGCATCTGAAATCTCATGGAATTATGGGATTTCCAAATGCTCTGTAACATGGGATTGCAGTAGAAAAGGCAGTAGGTGGATCTCGGAGCCCCAGAATGTCATTATAAATAACTTTATTCGCCCTGAAGAGCCTGACGCCTGGCGATGTGACATTCAGCGACAGGCACACAGAAAACCGATCTTAGAAAACGGACGTGCAAAGCCCCTATTACAATGGTCCTTTCATGGGGCTAAAACTGGGTGTCGCTTAAATGCTGTTTTCCTGTTCCTTCAGAGAGCTCTCTCCAGGCTGCCCTGGTGGTGAAGAGAACTGTGATTATTCTCAGGGGGGAGAAAGAAGAGCATGAAGTCACCCTATTTTGCAACTGGGATTCTTCAATAGCCAAATGCGTTTAAACTCAAAACGCTCCCTCCCTAAATGAGATCACAAATAGAGTGAGTACTTGCAGCTGAGTTGGTGAGCTTTCAAAAAAAAAGCAAATTTTTAAAATAACAGCTTCAACCCATGCGACTACCTCTGAAATTCTGAGTCATTCATAAAAGGTCCCTGTTCCCCAAGCGAAAGACCCGGTCTTTCTGTTTGCTTTTAAACCGAGGGCAAAGGTGGTAGAAACTGGTGTAGGGCTGTTGTGGGTATTCACCACCTTCAAAACCACCAGTGATGTTTTGGCTTATTTATTCACTCATCAACAGGTACTTTTTGGTCACACCATGTCCAAGCATGAGAAGCAATGGCCAGCCAGCAAAACAGACTCAGTCCTACCCTCACGGAGCTTATGGTCTGTCCTAGCCTATATACGCAGCCTACAGAGAAGCATCCATCAATCCCAAGCAAGCACACAATTTCAGGTGGCCTGCAGCGTGAATGGGGAGATTGGACTCGCCTGGGGGAGGGGACAGGCGTCAGAGAAGGCTTCTGTGCAGAGAAGTGGTCATTCCACAGAAATTTAAAGGATCGAGTAGAAGGTACCCAGTGAAGAGGAAGGAGAAGGAACAGAATGTACAAAGGTTATTAGGAAAGGAAAAAAATAATAAAGAGTGATCTTCAGCATGCCTGAAATACACAAGGGAGGGTGTAGTGGGAAATGAGCCTGGAAAATTTGGCAGGGACAGACATTAAGGAAAAGCCACATGAGGAGAAGCCACATGAGGAGGCTTTGTCTTCCATCTGAGGAGCAATAGGAAAATATGAAAGGGTGTTAAGCAGGGAGGGAAACAGTTCCATGTTTTGAATTCATAGTGGATACAACATGGAAAAAGGGGGAGATCGCCAGTGCAAAGGCCCTGAGGTAGGGAATTTCCTATAAAGTTCAAGGAATGGCAAGGCAGCCAGGCAGCTGTAGCAGAAAGAGCAAAGGAAAAAGGGAGAAAGAAATGATACTCTAGCTGCCAGGGGGCCAGATCCTTCATGATCCTGTCTGTAGTCCAGTTTGTGAACTTGGACTTTTTTTTTTCTTTCAGTGAAATGTAGAACTGTTGCTGGGTGTTAAAGTGGAGGAGTGACATGATCTAGCTTGTATTTTATTTTTTTATTTTATTTTATATTTTATTATTGTATTGTATTGTATTGTATTGGCTTGCATTTGGAAAGGACCCGTCTAGTCTGCTGAGAAGACTGGAAGGAAGAAAACCTGTTGATGACTGCAATAATTCAAGCAAGATACATGCTGACTCAACAGGTTGTCCTGGCAGATTGGAGACAGGTGGCAGCGAGAGATGGGAATCGAAAGATGATTCCAAGGTTTTTGACCTGAGCACCTGGAAGGATACATTTTGCGATCAACTGAAACAGGAAAGGATGCAGGGAGAGCCGGCGTGAGGGACAGGGAGGTCAGGGGGTCCGGGTTGGAAGTGTCCGTTTGAGATGCCTCAAGAGCAAAGGCCCAGAGACGTCAAGTAGGCAGCTGGAGGGAGTCCGGGCTGGAGGGTTTCAGCCGGGCGTCTTTGCATGTGGAAGACGTTTACCCTGAGCCCGAGTGAGATGTCACTGAGGCGGTGGACATTAGCGGAGGATGGAGCTCTGTGGTCCTCCAACACGGTGCTCCTTGCCGCTTCTTCGGTCGCACCTCGATCCGAACCCCGTCACCCCGGGGGCCACACCTGTTCACCCTCAGCTGGCTCACACACAGGCAGCCCGAGCGGTCTCTCAGAAGTCAGATCCCGTCCCTGCTGCGCTCAGCGCTGCTGCGGAAAACAGCCGAAAGGCCCCTCGACTGGCAAATGGACAAGGAAAACGTGGTGCGTCCGTGTCAAGGGACAGCATGCCAAAAGAAAACCGGCTGACGTGTGGCTGTGGGTTCACAACATAGATGGACCTCAAGAAATACACCAAGTATCCTGACCTGTGGTGGGACAGTGGATAAAGCGTCGGCCTGGTCAACCTGGAACGCTGAGGTCGCCGGTTCAAAACCCTGCACTGGTCTGGTCAAGGCACATATGGGAGTTGATGCTTCCAGTTCCTCCCCCCTTTCTCTCTCTCTCTCTTTCTCTCTCTCTCTCTCTCTCACTCTTACTCTCTCTCCTGTCTAAAATGAATAAGTAAAAAAAAAAATTTTTTTTTAAATAGACCAAGTGAAAGAAAGCCAGTCACCAAAAAAAAAAAAATCCCATACGATGTGTTCCATTTATGGGATGTGGCCGGAAGAGACATCCACAGACGGAGGAAGTGGCCCGATGGGCGCCGAGGGCTGGAAGGAGGGAAGAACGAGGGTTGCTCGCTCACAGGGGAGGTGTCAGCATTGTTACCGCAGTCAAACGCTACAATGTCGCAGTTAGCGTGACAGGGGTGATGGTTCTATAACCCTGGCTCTATCTACTAAAACCGCTGAATGGCACAACTTACGTGGGGGAATGGTGGGGTCCATAAACTCTTCCCCCACAGGCCTATCTGAAAACCCTGCTGTGGACCCCCGGGTCATGCGACCCTGGTCAGCCAGGGCTCCCTGTCCAGCTCACACTGTCTGATCTCTGAGCTCCACCCCTCCTCCCCCCACCCCACACCCTGCCCCCCAACCCCAGCCTCCTGCTCCAGTCCTCAAACATGGACCCTGCGGTCTCCCTTCCTAGATCAGCCTATTTCACTACGTCACTGCCCCTGTTCCTCATTCAGCAACGTCACCATGCCGCCCTGCCAGCAAGGCCTTCCTTGGTGGAGAACGGCCGCCCAGGGTGGCCCTGGCTCCCTCGGCCGCGTTCTCGCTGTCTTCTTCCCCATTACCCTTCCCCCTAGCCCACAGCTGCTTGCCCGTCCTGTGTATTTACTGGGTCTGATCTGGGAGGTAAGCTCCCACGCGGGTGGGAGCTCACATTGGTTTTGTCCACTGCCCAATCCACCGGACCCCGGAGCAGAGCAAGGCAGCCAGAAGGCAGCCAATAAATAAAAACACACATCTGTACGGAATAAATGGTCACCTCGGCGGGAGGCGTTAGGATGACCTTCAGATGACGTTTCTGAGATGTTGGGTTTTTTTCCCCTGCGAGTTTTCTGCAATGCACACGCGTGACTCGCGTGGTCGGGGGGACGTGTTATGTCAGAAAAGTGAACCTGCCACTTCTGTCCGCAGCCACAGGACGGAGCCCTGACTCCTCAGCAAAGCCCGGCTTTGTCTTTCTCTTTAAGCCGCACCCCGCGCTCCTCTCCCTCTGCGTGCTCTCCGAAATGAGAGTAAGTGCTTTCTGAGTCAAAAAGGAGAGGGTTTCCTTTGCTTAAAAGCGGCTCAAAGGCTGGCTGGCGTCTTGCCTTGTTTTGTTTGCTATGAGCCTTCAGCATCCTTCTGTGTGTGGTAGGATTCTCTGAAGGCCATGTAGCAGGCAGTGTTCCCTGACAGATGTGTCCCGGGAACCTCCTTCTGGTGGCTGGTCTCCAGGAGTGCTAGTTCCATGGAACAGGGCACCGCCCCAGGGCAACCCAGAAGCCTCTCGTGTTCCCCGCCTGCAGAGACCAGACCCTGCTCGCTCCAGAACCCGGTCCCGCCACTCCCGACCTGCCAAGCCTTCCTCCACCTCCTTCTCCAAGTCAACGTCTTCCACCCCTGTGTTTCCGCAGAGCTGTATTTATAGGATTAAAGCTTATGGTAGAGTCGCTGCTAGAGCACTAATCAGTTGTTTAGATGTCTGCCTCCTACATCAGATGGAAGGCCCTGGAGGGCAGCAAAGAGACCTCCCTTCCCGGGGGTCTCCCCAGGGCTACATGGTGTGGGGCCCTGAGAGGGTTTGTGCCCCTGGAGCCAAAGCCCTGGAGGGGTGGGTGGGCTTCCCTCATGTGGCCAGCCATCTGGAAGCAGGCTGGAGAGGGATGCCACGTACTGTCCTTCTACTCCCTTCACCCTGTCCCTAGCAACTGAGGGGCAAGTGTCCCGGGTACCCTTCACTTCACTCTTCTCATTCTTTGTGTTTGGTATTTCTTAGAAAAGCCTTGTCCTCTGTTTTTATTGAGGTATAAGCGACATATAACATCGTATCAGTTTTAGGTGTACAACATAATGGTATATGTATACCATGTTGAAATGGTCGCCACAGTGTTTGGTTAACAATCACCCACCTCCCAGTCACAATGTTTTTGTTTCATAATCAGAACTTTCAAGATCTATCCCTTTCACAATTTTCCAATGCATGATTTATGACTGTTAACTTTAATCACCAATCTGTATATTACATCCCCAAGATGTATTTATCTTTTAACAGGAAAAACTGTATCATTTGACCATTTTCACCCATTTCTCCAAACTCCCATCTCCTCTGTCTGGACACCGCTCTAATCTGGTTTCTGTATCTATGACTTTTGGTTGTTTTTAGATTCTGAATATAAATTATATAAAGCAGTATTTGTCTTTCTCTTTTTGACTTACTCACTTAGCATACTACCTCCTAGGTCTATCCACATTGTTGCAAACAGCAAGATTCCCTTTTTTGTTTGTTTTTAATGGAACAATAAGATCCCATTTTCTTTACCCATTTACTCATTCACGGACACTTAGATTGTTTCCGTATTGTGGTTATTGTAAATAAAGATACAATAAACAGAGGGTACGTTTATCTTTTCAAGTTAATGTTTCTGTTTTCTTTGGATAAACACCCATTAGTGGCATTGCTGGGTCATAAGGTCATCCTGTGTTTAATTTTATGGGGGATCCAGCATGCTGTTTCTCATGGTGTCTGCATCTAATTCATTCACATTTCCACCTGCATCTAATTCATTCACATTTCCACCTGCATCTAATTCATTCACATTTCCATCGACAGTGCACAAAGGTTCCCTCACCTCCGTGTCCTTTCTAACACGTTAGCTCTCGTCCTTTGGGTGACTTGCACTTTCCTGATGATTAGTAATGTTGAACACTTGATTGTGTACCTGTTGGCCACTTGTGGAAAATGTCTGGTTTTTTCTAAAATCAGATGATCTCGATTCTAGAACTAACCAAGCCTGGCTATGATAGAGTCATAGGGAACCTGACGCCTTCTACCAACTTGCCGGCTGGAAAAGGAGGTATTTAGCAAACAAAAAATTGCCTACTCTGTGGAAGCCGAAAAAAATAGAACTGGACTGGGAGTTGGGGACAATTCACTAATTTGAGCCTCACAACATCGCTAATATTTATAAGGGTTTGGGGTCCATCGTTTAAGTTTTCTGAGACTCTTATTTCCGCAATTCTAAAATGAAAAGATCTCAGAGATCCTTTTCAGCTCTAAGACTAAAGATCAACTTAAAAAGATATAAGCCCTTGGGGTTATATTTGCCGAGAACTTTGTTTTAAAACAGCCTAATGTCCCCAGAGTACCATCGTATGCAGTAAAGCTCCATGGCCCCCACCGCCACCAACCAGAAAAAATCAGATGGGATTATCACCCGCCTTGTTAGTCCCTTCCAATGTGTAGCAATTATCATCTATCTGGCTACAACCACGGTGACTCAGGTCAAAGACAGTTGAGTGTGACGTGGAGCCATCCTACGCTGCCTCCCCATGGGCAAACTTTATCCAGAGAACACATTCATAAAGCCAGTTTAAAATAGGTGGTCCTCATGTCCCATCAGTACCCCTCTCTCCCCATCCAAGCATCCTGTCCTGATTCAGTTGGGGAAGGAGGGGAGGAATTGGTCACTATGGCGAGGGAATTGTTCCTCCAGCAGGCATGAAACTCAAGTGAAGAATGAGTCAACTCTTCCTGGCCTTGTAGAAGCCCCTGAGCGCAGGGAGGAGGACAGGGAGGAGGAAGCAAACGGAAATCCTAGAGGGACAGTCATCGGGGCTGTCGTCACAGAGCCAATCCTGGGACCCTCCCCACAGAGCTATGAGCAGCCACTGATCTGGCCGAGGGAGGAAGGGGACCTGAAGGGGTGACATCTCGGAGAGTAGGCACAAAGGTCTGTACTGGCTGTGATAAGAGAATCCTCAGGAAGTCTGAGTCACCTGGGGCCCACTCTTTCTGGAAGGAAGGAGACCTCGCCGCAGCACAACCCGGAGGCAATGCTGGGCCTTCCTTCCAGCCTGGGGACCCTGGGAGTCAGCACTTCCCATCAGTGCGACCAACCGGAGCGGCCACCACCCCTCGGAAGTTTCCAGCCCCCCCCGCACTTCCGCACGACGGGTCTGCTGTGAGCAGGTCTCGGCATCTGTGCTCCTCTTGCATCTGTTTCCTTTGGCATGTGACCACCCCACCGTATCAGCCTGTGCTGGGAGTCCAAACATTCCAGGGCGGGAGAGGCTTCGTGTGACTCATCCCCACGTGGGACTTCCCCGGGGGAGCGTCCCGAGACCTGAGTCCAGACCCAGATCTACGAACCACCAGCAGTCATGGTCACAACCCCTCTTGGGACCTTCATTGCCTCAGGGTTAGGATGGAACAACTTCGGGAAGGCCGACTTTTAGAACTGCAACAATAGTAGGACCTTTATGCCTCCTGCAAACCACTCGCTACCGGCTGCCTGACACCTGCCCTTTCATCCCCCGGATGGGAAAGAAATGCGTTCAGCTGCTGACTGGCGTGTGCTCCTTGGTGTAAGTGAGGGACTTTCTAAGGGGTGCAGAGCTGACAGTAAGTCACTCACGGACACCGGTTCCCTTCAGCGGATGGATTAAGCCCTGGTGAGGGCACAAAGAGAAGACTCCAGTCCACGCGCTTCTTAGGATGTGACCTAATGAAGGAGTTTTCAGAGATTATGACATAAGGGAGTAAGTGTGAGAGAAAAAAAAAAAATAAGTCATTGGAAGTCAACGAACCCACCCTGATTTTCTCAGGAAGGAGACCCCATGACTTCAGCATCTGAACCAAGTTCCTAAAGCCAGGGGCAGTGCCTGGTCTCTCAGAGGTACAGCTCACAGCTTTGGGCGAGTCACTCAGTCTGTCAGGTCTTGGCCTCCCCGGCGGGAAACGGGGAAGGAGGAGGGCTGGGAGGAATACCCAAGACGCCACAGCGCATGCCTGGCAGTCGGGAGCACCCAGCCAGCATTAGAATACCGCATTTCCCGTGTAATGTAAGACGCTCCCATGTATAAGACACACCTTCATTTGGGGGCCTAAATTTTTTTTTTTACAGGGACAGAGAGAAAGAGTCAGAGAGAGGGATAGAGAGGGACAGACAGACAGGAACGAAGAGAGGTGAGAAGCATCAATCATTAGTTTTTCGTTGCGACACCTTAGCTGTTCATTGATTGCTTTCTCACATGTGCCTTGACCGCGGGCCTTCAGCAGACCGAGCAACCCCTTGCTGGAGCCAGCGACCTTGGGTCCAAGCTGGCGAGCTTTTGCTCAAGCCAGATGGGCCCGTGCTCAAGCTGGCGAGCTCGGGGTCTCGAACTTGGGTCTTCCGCATCCTAGTTCGACGCTCTATCCACTGCGCCACCGCCTGGTCAGGTTGGGGGCCCGAATTAAAAAAAAAAAATGTATTGCATAAAATTATTGAACTCAAGTTTTATTCATCATAAAATTCATACAACTCATCTCCACTGTCAAAACTCCCCTCCATGAGCTTGTCCTCGTCTGTGTCTGATGACGAATCACTGTCTTCAACAATGAGCACAGAAACAAGCACGAAAAAGCGGGAAATGCAAGTAAAAGAAACTACAACCGCTGGATAAGATGCTCCCAGTTTTTTAGACCCCAAAGTTTTCGAGAAAAGGTGCATCTTATACATGGGGAACTATGCTAATAATAAGAAGAAGAAGAATGATGTCGCCCAGATCTCCCAACAAGTCCTTCCCCCAGAACTGCAGCTATAACATCCTTCTGATGAACACTCTATACCCTTCTGTAAGATTGTTCAAAAAAATGGAGTTAATCTAAAATAGTTCTTCCATAAACCAAACCTTAATTTTCCACAGCCCTGTCTGCCCAGACCTAGGGAGGGTGGAGATGGAAACCCATGGGCCACGATCAGCTGTCTCGGGTGGGGCTGGTAGATGGCGGGGCTCACTCACAGGAACAGCAGTGTGGAGCCCCCTGCCATGGAGCCGCACACTCCCAAAGAGAAAGGGGCATGGAGGTGGAGTCAGACAGCGAAAGGGGTGCAGGGAAACAGACACGTGTGTTGTTGGAGACCTTACACGGGGGGAGCAGACTACCCTCCCCACGCCTGGGTCTCACTGAGAAGCTAATCAGCTGGAACAGGGATTGCTGCTGACTGGGCAGGACAGCATGTGCCCTTCCGGGCACAAGAGAGCAGGGCACGGGGTCCAGTGACGGCCCCCGGTGGCTGCCAGGACAATTCGATGGCCAGCTGCCACTGCTGAGTTGTCCTGCGCCCTGAGAACACAGTCCTTGTCAAAAGAGTGGATTTGGGCAGCTCTAACCCCACCGGGCACGGTGGGACTGTCCGCCTGCATTTCAACTCTGGGCCTTTACCCTCTGCTGAAAACGACTGTTTGGTCACACGGGCGGCCGGAGCAGAAACGGCAGCCCTACGCAGCCTCGCCCTGTGATGCCGATGAGCTCGGTGTGACTCGGGCCGTAGCCCTGTGCTGGGGACAGTGAGCAGACGGACAAGGAATCAGGACAGCTGGACCTGCCCGCAGGAAACTGGTGTCTTGCCACCCCAGGAAGGAACCCATAGCATCTGAAGAAACAAGAATGAAGTGCTGTCTTCTCGAGCTCTGTCCTTCTCGTCTAAATCAGCATTGACTGACACTAGCTAGCTCAGCCTCTCTTAAGACAGGCACTAACAGCTAGCAATGCGCCTGAGACAGCAGTGACCATGATGTTATCTGGGGAGAGACAAGGAAACCAGTCATCGCTACCTTTCCCATATTGGAAAGATAAAATTGTCGACTGAAGGCCATTGGCATCAACTCCACACCAAAAGAAATCCCCAGTGTGTGGTGTGGTTAGGAAGGACAAACAGCTCTGTTGTGAAGACAGCACCCCTGTCCGGTGGCCCCGGGCTCAACTCCGCTCAGTGGGGGTGTTTCAGCTCCAGCCGGGAAAACGCAGTCTTTAGTGAAAAAGGAAACTTGGGCAGGGAGAGTCAGAGGTCCCTGTCCCTGGTCCCTGGTTGGTTTGTCTTGAAAATTACGTCAAGAAAGGCTAGTCTCAGGATCTCAAGTGTGTGGCTTACTAGGATGGTGGATCTCACCGATGTGTTGAGGATGAATTTTCAAGGAAAACGCTACATTTCCCGACTTAGAGCAAAGAGCGTTCTGAAGTGAGCTTGCAGGTGGTGAGCGTAGGGGGTGCTGTCTGTGGTTGGATTTCCAAGCCCACCAGAGGCTCTCTCATCCCCCTGCCCGCCCCACGCTTGGCCCTTAACCTTCTGGCGGCAGGCAGGGGGCCTCCTAAGGCAGCTTGACTCTTCCCTTCCCTTCCTCTTTCCCTTGGCCGCACCAAAGGGGTCTCTAACCTCATTCTGGGTGAGAATATGGTCACCAGGAAAGTGGAGCGGAGCCTCTGTACCCGGTGCCCTGGCCGCTGAGCACCTCACAGAGTCCTGCATGGTCCTGGGGTCAGGCAAGTGGCCACATGTTTGGAGGGGGGCAGTCCTGAGGTCTGAGGGCCGGGTACCAAAGCACATGCTGTAAGGGCCGTGAGACGCAAGCCAATGGGGATGAAGATGCGGGGGTATGCGGGTGGGCACCAGGGCAGGCCGCCGCGTCCCTCGTCCCTCGGACGGACGGATGCCACTCCCCCGCCCCCTGTCTGCATTAGATAATAGGTGACTGGACTCAGAGACCTTTCTGGAAAGACAAGAAAGAAGAGAGAACCCTAGATTTGAATTAAAGGGAAGAAACAATAAATCCTGCCATGACCAAGTGTGTTGTAAATACTCTGAATTGGCCAGGTTGTTCTCTGCTCTCTGACGGAGTCGATGATCCTCAGCATCTCACTCCTCTCATGCGACAAGTGTCAATGCAAGGACGGCCATAGACAGAGCGCCCTTTCTCTCCAGGCTGCGTACAAAGTTTAAAGGCCTTAGCCCCCCGGCATTCCTGAATTAAATGTAAATATAGGCATTCCGCAGGTGGGGGTTTCTCTTGAGGCTCAGGAAAGGGGCATGCCTCTCAACATCAGCGCATTTAAAAACCCCAGCCTGGATACAGCTGTTTTGCCTTGGCTTTCACCCTCGCGACCACCCAGTCGCCGGCTGTGTGCCCATGCCAGGAGTGCTCTGGCCCGGAGAGGTTTGGAGAGCACCGAGAAAAAACATCTGTCACAGGACATTTCCTTGGAGCAGAATCCTTGGGCACTGGGGGCTTCAGAAACACTAGAGTTTTATTTATACAAACCAGAGTGATAGCCAGGAACTGGAAGGAAAAAGAAGGTGTGTGTGGGAGAGAGGGCTATAAGAAGTTAAGAGTTTCAAGGAGCCCGTGGATTCCTCCACAGGAAGAAAACAGTTTCAAAGTCCCGTCTTGGAATTTCCACGCGGACGCAAATCCCCAAAGGAGCGCGTTCGCCCTGTCTGGAGGCAGCCCCGGCCAAGGTCGTTGTCTCTTGGTAAGTGAGAACGGGCCTAAGTACACAATCACCATCATCTTCAAAGCCATCCTTTAAAGCTCCCTCCGAAGTTAACCAGATGCCCACATAAGACAAGACCACCAAGCTCATCAAATGTTAGAGCTGAGAACGGCTTCCAAATTTACCCCGTCCGGCAGCCCCGTGCGGCGGATGAGGGCTCAGAGACCCAGAGACGACAACCCTGAACCTTTATTACCAAGTTGGCTTTGGGGAATCAAATTGAGAATAGAGCTCTGGTCCTCCACCCTGTGCAGTTTGCCTTTATTCATCGCGAACACTTTTTGAAAAAAACCAAAGTCGACTTGTTCTCTGTGAGGGTTTGCTGTTGTTGTTTTCCTAAGCGACTCATTCCGTGATGACAGCAGGTCACAGCAGGGAAGGAGGACGGACGTAGCGGGGTGACCTGGAAGATGGGGAGAGGTGAGGGACTCCTAAGTGCCAAGATGAATGAGAGAATTGATCCCAAGAGTCTTGAGATGTGGTTTCCAAAAGTCTTTGATCACCTGTTACTAAAACATTTGAGCATTAGATCAGAGACATGTTCTATGATAGCCATGTATTATATATATATACACACACACACACAGAAACATGCACACCAAAGATAGAAAATGTTTGAAGATGTTATTTTTAAAAATAAATTTAATAGACTGATTCCATTACTCAGTCTACATGCAGTCAGGTGATCCCCAGCTAACAGCAAGGGAGGCTGGGAAATGTAGTCCAGCTTGTGCCTGGGAGGAAAAGGCCATGGGGTTTGGGGGAACACCTAGCAGACTCTGACATGTGAGCCAAGGAGAGGTATGCTAAGTGACTGGGAAGGAAAAAAAGAGGGGACGTGAGGGGAGACAGTCATGGAGGATCAGACAATCTAGACACGACAAGGCACGACTATTCTCATGATGGACTCAATTATTTGACCTCTTCAAACTCGCAGTATTGTTTCTCAGCCTATCATTGATCCATGCGTTGTTTCAATAAGAATGTGTTGAGCGTGACCTGCGGTGGCGCAGTGGATAAAGTGTCGACCTGGGAACACTGAGGTTGCCAGTTCAAAACCCTGCACTGGTCTGGTCAAGGCACATATGGGAGTTGATGCTTCCAGCTCCTCCCCCCTTTCTCTCTCTCTCTCTCTCTCTCTCTCTCTCTCTCTCTCTCTCTCTCTGTGTCTCCTCTCTAAAATGAATAAATAAAAAGAAATTTTTAAAAAAGATATGTTTGAAGAAAATATTTTTTTTTAATTTAAAAACATTTAAAATAAAAACAAAAAAACCCAGCCATTAAAATTAATAAAAAACAAAAAAACAGAATGTGTTGAAAATTTATCATGTGTGAAAATCTTATAGCCCTTCTATCCTAAGGGTATATGGGATTCTTAAGTTTTAAGCCCGGTGGGAGATACCAAGGAGATAGGAGATACCATGTCTGCCTTTAAAGAGCTTATAACTTGTTTAGCCTGTCACGCGTATGTTCCCTCAGTTTCTTAGACCAAGACTTTAATATCCTCTGATAACAACAGGAAGGCCCAGAATGTAGCTGAAGTATTTCTGTCAGGGTTTTCCTGGTATCTCTCCTTATGTGTCACGGCCTCATCCCACTGGCTCACTTGAACTTGGGGTTCACTGTGATCACACTAGGTCCTGT